>CAAKHC010008710.1:1896-40004 GCA_901007825.1 Macroramphosus scolopax | reverse complement strand
CCCCACCCCCCACACACACACACACACACACAACTTCCTTCATGTCTTTGTTTTATTTCTTTCCCAGGTACGGTGGTGGATCGTTCTCCTTCTCCAATCTCATCAACGGAGTCACCAAACGGTTTTCCACTGAGTTTGAGCTCCAACAGGTTAGATATTCAATCATGTCCAGTGTCAGCAGCATTCGAAGTGTGTACGAAACCACGAGAGGGGAGCGGCTGAGTGTTCATATTGTAGTTTACCCAACAAGGGGATGTTTCTTCGTGCCGTGTGTCCGTCTTGAGTATTGAGATTATGATTAACCAGGATTAACCAGATACTAGCTGGTTGATTGTTACAAAGCTTGGAGGGCTGGAGCATCAACCAAGGTAAATGATTTTAAAGTTTGGGGCAGGTCTGTTTGATAGCAGATTCTTTGGTCTTTGGTCTCCGTGTATCTCTCGACTATAAGGAATGGATTAAACATGGGGAATCTTTACTCTAATTTATGCTGGAATCTCGCATAATATTTACAGTAGTAAACTGCTGTTGCTTCCAAGTTAAAAAACGTCAATTCACTCGCACATCCTCTGTGGAGGGTTTCTCCACTGTACAGAAACGATCCTGGATGTTATCAGAGGTTCCACTAGCAACTCTGTACGTATGTAAACACCCGTCCTGCTCTAATTTGCAAAAGAGGAACCTGCTGCGTAATTGTATCTTTCCTCTGCAAGGATCATCATCCGATGACAAAGTCGATTTTTTTCCGCCTGGGACAGGCGGCTTTAAATAGCCTCGCTCTTTTAGCACATACTTGGCATTTGCTTTACATCATCCATCAAATGCACACGTAAGATGCTCAACACTGATTGAAACTGACAGTTTAGATCGTCGGAAATCTTTCCAGATGGCAAGATAGACGGCGAGACATACAGAGTCCCCGTTTGCCTTTTGCCCGTCTGAACTCGTCACGTCAAATCTCAAACACACATAACTGTGTCTCTATTCAAGCTGCCCCTTTAACTGTTTGACTCACTCGTGCATTTATGCCGTGTTTCCTGTGACAGCTGAAGCAGTTCAAGGCCGACAACGCAGAGGTCGGTTTTGGCTCCGGGACCCTGGCTGTGGATCAGTCCATCGAGAGAACGATCGCCAACATGAAATGGATCGCAGAGAACCAGAAGAGTGTTCTGGACTGGTTTAAAGTGGAAACAACCCCCAAGTCCATGTAAAGCCCTCACATCTTGTAATTAAAGAATGGCGTTAGTTTAACCAAGAAGAGAGTTTCATATAGTTCAGTTGAATGTAAATTCACTCCCTTCTTGACACTGTTTGTAAAGTACTGAATACAATTTGTAAATATTTTGATTCCTTTTAAAGCCAATTTGAATCTGACATTTGCCGGCTGTTTGTTGTTTACCTCCGTTTGGTTAAAGTTGAGCTGATGAGAATTACAATATATCAGAAATCATGAAAAACTACTTACAAGATGGATGTTGGTGCCTTGAAAGCTTTTTTTATTTACACGTTTTTAAGACACAGTTTTTCTTCCATTTACACCCGACTGGCAAATAAAGCTGTGGACATACTATATTTTTTGAAGGCCACAATTTTACACTGTTCTTGAAAATAAAATAATAAACAGATTTATCAGGACGTTTGCTGCCGTGCTTCATTTGTTTATATTTATTATGCTTCTATATTCAGTCATTGTCATGTATCTGGAATAATCCCACTCTGTATTCATTCAAGGGTGACGAGTAAAGAGCGATGTACAGCAGCACTTGTTGGGTCGTTAACATCCAACAACATAAGACTTTAACCGCTTCAGCTAATTAGGGCCCGAGCACAGCAGTGCGAGGCCCTATTGGATTTCTAGGAATTATTGTTCTTGTACATGTTTTATGGCCGTGGTAAATGAACAGTTGAAAACCGCCTCTATAGCGCCACCTAGAAACTTTTAAAACAACGTCCGCTTGGTGATGTCAGCCGGACTCTCTACTCTCAGTGGGCCGGCCTCACCAGCCACAACAGACAAAGCAGCTCTTGGTACAGCAGCTCTTGGTACAGCTCTTGGCTTCTTGCCACTTGTGACATCAGGTGCTCCAGCTTGTCCATGGAGCAGTGGGGGTAGGCCATTTTGGAATAACCACGACACTGCAATGCCTCAGAGCCCGAATGTACAGGCCAGGATGTTGATATGATGAATGTATGAATGAATGTGCATGAGTGTGATGCCTGGAGAAGTGGGTGGAGATAGCGCTGGAGATTCACTACCTCCGCCCACCTCCAACCCCGCTGGTACAGGAGAACGACCTCACTACCTATTCGATAGCAAGGCCGATTCCCCCTCCATTGGGCCACAGCTGCCCCTAGGTCAGTGATATGCGTCTGATGAGGGTGGTGTCATCTTCTAACTTCAGGAGTTAGACAGACTGGAGGTGCAGCTGTTGCTGTAAAGGAAGAAGAGTAGAGAGGAAGGTAGGATCCCGTGCTGATGGTCCGGCAGTCACACGTGTTTTCACAGCTGTATGTGCTGCCTCTGTCAGACAGGAAGTCATCCACCTGTACGATGACCCCAGCATCTCCACCACGAGCAGAGTCAAGACCCCGTCTTGGCCAGAGTTCAAGTCTGGGTGGGGCGGAGCAATGACCTGAGCGGACAGCTGTCTGGGCACTGGACCCTGAACCCGGGAATCAAATAGATTCACACATGCATGCCCCGACATGCATGTGAGGGCCCGTTTCAATGCTGCTCGCAGCGCTAGTTATTATTGTTATTATTAAGAAATCTATTTGGAAAGATGTATTCTTGTTCCTGCAATGCCTCAGCAAAAAGCAACTGTCCCAGATTATCCAGGGGCATAACTCTCTACTTGGCCTTAAATTATCTGTCAGGCGCAGATTATGAGTGTAAACACTCCAGTACAGAGTGTTGTTCCATATGTGCCCTGAGATAACCTCTATTATGATTTGGTTTGAACACAGTAGATACAGTGGAGGTGTGTCTCTCACTTGTGGGGCAGTAGGCTGCAGGTTACTCTCTTCTTTAGAAGGTCTCTAAGGTTTGTACAGACAGTTGTTGGATTTCAGAGTATTATTTTTCTATGACCAGAGGCTCGGGGTAGCTTTACCCAGAATCGCAATTACTCTAACCGCCTGCTGTGACCTACCCAAAAGTACATGTCGTTCAGAGAATTGAGAAACTGGCCGGAGCATTGCTAACTCCGATACGCTATGTGGCGCTGTAGCGCTTTCAGCAAGTGCTTACACAGCCACTTCCGGGTGACTTACACGTGACAGCATCAACAAACTATCTGTCGGCATTCCAAACAAAGATGGCGTTATCGCGCATGCGCAGAATGCGTTTCCTGAATTCCCGTTGTTACATGGTGGGGGCATCGAGAAATGACAGCGTTACCTAGGTGCTCTTACCCGGAAATGAAAAGGACGACCCTTGCCCGATGGTGACTCGATGTAATCGATCTACCCGTTGTGACATGTATTTGCATAACCCAAATATTGTCTTGTAGGATGCTAATTGCTGCATGTAAACGCACTGACTTGACAGTAAGTAAGGGGTATCTAGTTTGTGTCTTCCTATGGACAGGCAGGATTCACAGAGAGCAAACCTCCACCAACACAACTGTACAAAAACATTTGTTTTTGTTATGTTAGCTCTTTCATGCATGAGTTATGACCTCAGTCATGATAATTTCAGTGTATTTATTGCTCATTAGTTTGAAATTTTGTTTTTTTAATCCAGCTTCTTCAAAGAGATTTTTCTACATGTCCACTCAGGACATAGACTGGATATATAAGGATGTGAAAACCATAAAATAATATATGTATATGTCCCACCCCTGTCTCAGGTGAGGGTAGTATGCAACCTCTTGTTCCCTTTGTACGACCCGACATTTATCAAAAGGATGGCAAGGCACGCGGTTTGGCAAGTTTTAACATGATTTATTTCCCCCAGGTGTCATACATGAGATGACCCCCATGGCCCCCCCACCAGACAGACCACATTAACAGGGTGATTATAATACTGTCATTCTTTTGTTCTTATGAAATAAACCAGCACAAAATACAGCATGTACATTTCAATTCATTTAGGCCTTTAGATCTTTGATATTCAATGTTCAGTGTCCTTCTTTGACACAAAACCTTGTCCACAGACAAGGAAATGGTTTGGGCCAATTTGGCCCCAATCAGTGGTTGCAGGTGTGTTTCCTGACAAACCTATTTAAAGAACTGAACCCCACCCTGACTCTTTTAGGATCCAGAGCAGAGTCACGGTGAGAGAGAGATTTGGTTGTTAGTTTTCTTGAATAAAGAACCATAAAGTCTATAGCTTGTTGTTTTTTTTGTCCATATACTACCTAGCAAGTGTGCACCATTGATAGACATGTAAAGAACAAAACATGGACAGTGACGGTGTGTGGTAATACTGTCACAGTATATATAAGAAAATGTGCACACATACTGTGACACTAATAACAAGATCCTTCATGGAGAAGACGATCTTCTGTGATGATTGGCAAAGCACAAAGCACCGAGGACACTGCGTGCAGATTCACTGTAGTGGCTTATGTGCAACTGTGACATCAAACCCATGCATGCACAAGAAAAGAGCTTTTGACTAGCTGTCCACTGTAGTGACCTCTATGCGTGAAAGGGTTAAACTCACTATTCCACAATGAAATGGGTATGCTAGATAAATATTATCACGTGGAAATTACGTAGAGATTTGAAAACCTGACATCCAGCTGGACTCAAAGTATCTGCTGTTATTTCCCAAAACTGTTTATGGCTCATTGAATAAACTGAAGGTTGAACTATGAACACGGTGGTAAAAAAACAGACTGTGCATGCACGTGTGAATTGTTAGCGGCGTTTTATGAGCGTCATGGGAACATGCAGGTCTGAACTTAAGGTCCTCCATAGATAATATATCACTGTTATCACACTGCTGAACAGATGGTTATCATCTGTTTCCACAAAGTCTTTGAGGGCAATTTCGTCGTTATATATCATCCATTTATTCGATGCAGTGAGAGGACAGGATTGTGGAGGAATAGGAGTGGACAGCAGTTATATGCTGGCAATCACTGCTGGGTTTTTTCACAAGATCTGAGACTCAGGAAAGCAGCTGTGCTTAGTTTTAGGCTAATTAAGTCTATTTCCATCTCCATTGTAGCACAGAGAAGTAGTTTTAGTTCTCTAGCGGGAGGACTTCTCACCGATTCAGTCTGATTTGATCTGTGGGACATCTGTTAGCTGTGTGCTCTCTCTCAGGCCATGGGGAGAAGCTGCCAAGTCAGCAAGCTGTGTATTCTGTCTTCGGTCTTAGCCCTGGTCTCCGTGGTAACCATTGTCACGTTGTGGACTATTGCCCTGACCGGAGGAGGCGATGGTGGCGATGACGTCACAGGTCCTTGGGACAGGTAGGACATCATGAGATGTTTATCAGATTATTACATCCTTGTTTGTGTAACACCGACTAAACTCCTGAAAGCTGCACACGTTTTATGAAATAATCAACTTTGTAGAAGCTCGTCTAAACATTTGTACTTCCCAATTACAACAAGTTCCTCAGCAAAGAACTTCCCTACGAAAACATTACAATGTGACTTTCAGTTGATTATAAACTAATGACGTACAGTTATGAATATAATATATTCTCTCTCTGACGATGATCCTAAAGTTGAACGGCAAGGCACAACATGTCCTACTTCACCAGCACTTCTGTAAGTTCTATATTGGCTATATAGTGTTTAATTGAGATTGTCACTGTGTTTGGCATCTCTATTTAAAAATTACAAGAGTAAATGTAACTTTGGAGGTCTCATTGCATATTTCATCAGGTGTGACGACATTTTTGGGAAAATAAATCAGTCCCACACATCATATATCACTTAAATCATATAGGGAACCATACAAAATATTGCACCACCTGATGATGAATGATGAAGCAATTAAAACATCATGTACAACAGAAATACTCCGTTACTAAGTTCTCCATATTAAAATGGGATATTATTTGATTTGTCATATTTTCCCTCATCACCCAGCACTACTTTACACTTTGTCATGCTTAGTTAAAAAGAGCAAGGTTGATTAATGAATTAATAATCTATGTGTTTTTATCTCTTTCAGGTACCGTCTCCCAACTGCTTTGGTCCCTGACTACTACAACGTCACCCTGTGGCCTCGCCTCAGTCCGGACACAAACTCTGGCCTCTACGTGTTCACAGGTGATTCACAGTAGTCAAAAGGGCTAAAGAGGATGTGCCAGTAGTACTTCACATTTCACCGCCACTCTGGTTGGATGAGGTCTGCTGATGTGTGTCCAGATCAGCAGCCTGTTGAGCAGTCAGGAGTTAGTTCAGCTGTATGCTTACAGATGTGAACCACACGGTGGTGCTGTTTCCCCAGAACGAGACTTAAAGGCTGATTATAGAAAAACTTTCAGTCTTTGTGAGCCACTGTTAACCAAGAGGTGGGTGGTTGTAGTCCACTCAGGGGTGGCCCTCTTGTCCCGTCCATAACTCTGCATTGTTAAACAGCACCACAAATTACAGCCTCCGAAATGTCTATTCACATAATACCCTGCAGTGAGAATTAGATTTCACTACATGGTCTTATTCATGATTCTGCATCTTGCAGAGTTGGGATGCTTCGTTCCACAGATACCTTCAGGCTGTCTAATCTGTAACAGCATGTTTCATGTCCGTGCATCCATCAGGTAAATCCACTGTGGAGTTCAAGTGTGCAACGGAAACAGATCTAATCCTGATCCACTCCAACAAACTCAACTACACTGTGCTGGAGAACAAGCACAGTGCCGTGCTCATCACTTCAGGTGCAGCATGCTCACACACACACGCACACGCACACGCAGAAAACAACTGGTAAAAACAATAATGTGGACTTGACAGTGGCATAAATAATCAGCTAGGAGAAGCTTACAGCTGAGCTCCAACCTCTGCACAAAGAACTGGAGAAGCCCACAAACTGCTGAACTCGAGCTGGAGTCTCAGACTCAGCCAGCCTGAGGGCCGAGCAGGAAGCCCTCCATCACATGATGGCATCAAGAGGCACAAGAACATCCTAATAGAAGTGAAGTCTACAGAGGAAAGTGGAGAAGCTTTAGAACTCACAGCAGTCGACCAAGCTGGAACCGCTACAGATAATAGAGTTACCGTACTGCTATAATCTACTATAGTTACTGTCAGGCGCTCAAACAGGAGTGTGTATCGGTGTTAAGTGCTGATGTGGTGGAAAATAACTCATGTTCATAAAAGATTTGTCAGTCTCAGGATTTCATTGTACATATCTGACATTATTTTCCCAGGTGGTGGATCATCTGCTCCGAGCATTAAGTCCTCCTGGCTTCAGCTTAAGACGCAGTATCTGGTTATCCAGTTAAATGGCAGATTAATCCAAGGACAGGTGTACCAGCTGAGAACTGAGTTCACTGGAGAACTAGCTGACGACCTGGCAGGCTTTTACAGGAGTGAATATGAAGAGGACGGAGTCAGAAAGTAATCGCTCGATCGTCTCTTTCTAATCTAAGAATGATGTTGATGGGATCAAATCTGACTTTGTACCCTCGTTCACAGGATTGTTGCCACCTCTCAGATGCATCCGACTCATGCCAGAAAGACCTTCCCCTGTTTCGACGAGCCAGCTTTAAAGGCTGTTTTTCACATCACTCTCATCCACCCGCCTGGAACTGTAGCCCTGTCCAACGGCATGGAAACAGGTGAGCGTTGTCCACGTGCAGCGACACATAGGTGCACATGATTAACCCTTGGCGTTCCCGGGTCTATACGTTAAATATCATCCAGTGTGTTTGTGGTCCTTTCAGATACTGTTAACACCACTATCGATGGGGTCGCAGTGACGCAGACCAGGTTTGAGCCCACCAAGAAAATGTCCTCTTATCTTCTGGCCATCGTCGTCTCCGACTACACCTGCCTCACCGCCACACAAGGAGACACTCTGGTAACCGTGATCACTGACAGTAGATCTAGTTTGAGTTGTAAGGTGGCTGATGGTGCAGAGACACAGACCTGTTTCACATAGAGCTGCAAGTTAAATCTGAACAGTTTGAACTGAAGAGACGTAAAGAAGACGAGTGAAGAACCATGTTACTGTTGTTGTCCATATTTATTGGAAGTATTTTATAGTTTTACTTTTATGTGATATACGCATTCTATATTTTTTGTAGTTTATCCTCTAATTAAAACGTGTATGGTTCCATATATTATCAGAGAACATGTACTGATGTGCTGTTCGGTGTTCAGATACGTATCTGGGCTCGCAGGAAGGCCGTCGAGGAGGGGCAGGGACACTACGCACTCAATGTGACCGGACCAGTACTGGACTTCTTGCAGCTGTACTACAACATCTCCTACCCTCTGAGCAAGTCAGGTCAGTAGTCATGTGAGGAAAAAACATGAAGACAATAAATGGATTTAGTTAAATACGAAGGCCGATTTTATGATTCACAGATCAAATCGCTCTGCCGGACTTCTACTTTGGGGCGATGGAGAATTGGGGTTTGGTGATGTACAAAGAAACCAATCTTCTCTATGACACCGGGACGTCCTCCAACAGGAACAAAGAGACCACCGCCACGATCATCGCTCATGAACTAGCACACATGGTGAGCTGGTCGTCGTCTTCTCACTGTTGATTGACTGATTCGTCAACTGATCGGTTGCGTTCTGTGGTGCAGTGGTTTGGCAACCTGGTGACTCTGAGGTGGTGGAATGAGGTCTGGCTGAACGAGGGCTTTGCGTCCTATGTGGCTTATCTGGGAGCAGACCATGCTGAGCCTGCATGGAACGTGGTGAGGACTCCACCTTCAATCTTCTCTACTATAACACACGTTTTCGGTGGTGTCAAGTCTGAATTCAGATTGAATTGTTTCCTTGCCAGAACACAAACATGAGTTCAGTTATTCAAATGAGATCATCACATGAATCCGTCTGTTCCAGAAAGACTTGATCGTCCTCGATGACGTCCACAGGGCGTTTGCAGTCGACGCCTTGGCGTCCTCTCATCCTCTGTCTTCTAAAGAAGACAGCATCATTCTGCCAGAGCAGATCAGTGAGCAGTTTGACGCCATCTCGTACAGCAAAGTATGACGGCAACAGCAAGATCATCTTCTAATCCATCACACAGTAAACACAACGGCACCAGCTGTCAGAGTTCTCTGCTACTGTAACAGGAAACTGGAACTGAGTTACTGGTGCTGGTCGACTCTTCATCATTAGATTGTATGTTATTGTGCTCATTTGACACTTTACCCTGAACTCTGTGTGTTCCCGTCTTCACAGGGAGCAGCAGTGTTGCAGATGTTGTCTGATTTCCTCTCAGAGCCGGTCTTTGTTCGGGGGCTCAGTGTACGTGTGTTTATATTCATGTGCAGTCCAACATAACTTGAATACATTTTGATTTTGGGATAAAACACCCTGCTGAGTTTAATTGCTGCGTTACACCTCATTAACGAGTAACAGCCTGGACGTGTTTCCTCTCATCTCCAGAGATACCTCAATCATTTTGCCTACAACAACACAGTCGGGGACGACTTGTGGGACAGTCTACAAATGGTAAGAAGGACTCGGACATTATTTAACTTGGTGCTGAAACTGTTGGAACAAGTAGTGCCTAAAACAACACTCTCATCTGCTTATAGTGTGATCAGACTTTCACATCCCTGATAAAGTATTGTGCACCTCAGGTTTCTGGAGCAGAACCAATTCGCCAAAGCACCATTAGAAAGTGTTTCAGCCTTGCACCCATCTGTAGAACCGCCCCTGCAGGACGCACTGTGCATCGAATCTGTCACTATCTGTTATAACACTACACAGCGGGTGGGTTCAAAATACTGTGTGCTGTATATTACACAAATGTTCTAACTAGACTCGACCCACATAGGAATTAAACATAATCAACGTTAGAATAGTACAATGTCTTTTCTATCCAATGACTGTTTTCTCTCCTTTCTGCCAACAGGCGGTGGAAGACAACAAAGTCGTGCTTCCTTGTCCAGTTCGTGACATCATGAACCGTTGGGTGCTCCAGATGGGATTCCCTGTCCTAACCATCGATACCACCACAGGGAATGTTTCCCAGAAGCACTTCCTGCTGGACGCCAAGTCCAACATCACCGTTCAATCACCTTACAAGTATGTTATACAAGGGCACTAATTCCCTGTGGAGGACATGAGAGGATTTTATTTCCCTCCGCCAGCATGAATGGGTTTTTAAATGAATTCTTTTTTTGCCTGGAGATGTTGAATGCATTTGTTCCTCCACAGCTACGAGTGGCTGATTCCTGTTAGGTGGATGAAGTCCGGTGAGGTTGGGGGAGATGTGTGGTGGCTGAAGGACAGGACAGGTGTGGAGTGATGGGAGTTAATGCATGCACAGGACTGACCGATGTATAATTAGTTTATAAAAAAACTTTAAATATATTTATTTTGCAAAGATGATTTGGGTCATTGGTGTATAATAGATACCTGTAGTTGGATATCAGCTTGTTATCTATCTCTTCTTGTTGTCTCTCACACAGCGGTGAACCTGGAGATGAGGAGTGGTGGTTTGTGGGTTCTGGCAAATCTCAATGTCACCGGTTATTACCGGGTGAACTACGACCTGGGAAACTGGGAAAGACTCCTCACTCAGCTTCGTACAGAACACCAGGTACAAACTCATTCAAGGTTCTGCTGTCTGTCCTGCTCTCCTTCTCTTGTTCTTTGACAGATTAGATGATGATTGTTTTATTTCCGCAGGTTATACCAGTGAAGAACAGAGCCCAGCTTGTCGACGATGCTTTCAATCTGGCCAGGTTGGTCAGATTATCTTCATTCACCCTCATTCACTATGATTAGAAACGGTTATCTGATAACATGTGCTGCACACTATCATGGGGAAAATCCCCGAGGTGCAAGCACAACAAGAGGTCTCCGAGTCAGCAGGATCCACAGGGGGAGGTCACACACCCGACCGTCAGACCTACTGACGCTGCTAATGATTGACTGAACTGGTAACAAATACACCAACAGTTCATTCTTATAGGTTCACACAAGCAAATAACAAACACAAACAGATGTATCTGCATCAGGCTGCAGGCAGAGACCTCATAGATTGACATCTCTGCTTTACTTGGGTGAACTTTATATTAAATATTAAATGGTGAGTGTCTTTTCTCTCTGCAGGGCTCAGCTGGTCTCTACTACTCTTGCTCTGAGAACAACTTCGTATCTGTCTGTGGAGACCGAGTACATCCCCTGGCAGTCTGCTCTGAATAACTTTCAGTATTATTACCTCATGCTGGATCAAACTGAAGTCTACCAGCCCATGCAGGTACTGGACATGTTTGTGTCAAAGATGTATGTAAACTTATTATCATGTTTACGCCCCCTAGTGGTGATTGAGAGGCAGAGCAGTGTCTCCATACAAACCAATGTCTTTTACTCACCTGACTGTAACACCTGCAGGAGTACATGAAGAAGCTGGTGACGCCCCTCTTTCTGTATTTCAAGAACATGACATCCGACTGGACCAAGGTACCTGACAGACACACTGATCAGTGAGTATCTTCGCCTGGCTATCCAGAGTAATACACACACAGATAGTACTCAGTACTATGATACACAAAGAAATGCTCTGCTATGCTGCATGAAATGTTGCACAATATATGCTACACCGTACTTTACTACTGTGTGCACTATACTGTTCCGGGCTAAAGTATATTATACAAACTATATATTTATATTTCTCTATGAATTATAGAATTCTCTGTTGATAATAGAACACACCAACATGTATTGATGTTTGTCTCCCCTGCAGGTATAACCAGGAGAATGCCATTGGCAAGGCATGCAGTACCGGAGTAACACAGTGCCAAACCTTGACCACCACATGGTTCCAACAATGGATGGACGACCCTCAAAACAACTTGTTAGTTTGCGTTTTATATTATCTGATCATGCGGCTGTTTTTAATGGGCTTTCATATTTGACTGTAATGGATCGTCTTGCTGCCAGGATCCATCCCAACCTGCGTTCTGCAGTGTACTGCAGTGCCATTGCAGCCGGTGGCGAGGCAGAGTGGGAGTTCGCCTGGTCCCAGTTCATCAATGCTTCTGTAGCCAGCGAGGCCCGTAAACTCATGTCAGCACTGGCGTGCACCAGCAGCACGTGGCTGCTGGAGAGGTCAGTGGGATCGTTCATCTGACAATGTAATAGTTGGACACAGAACATCTGTTTCCATCCTCTGTATTTTCTGATTGTCCAGGTATCTCTCGTACACCTTAAACCCAGCAATGATCCGTAAGCAGGACGCCACTTCAGTCATCACGTCTGTCGCCAGCAACAGAGTGGGACAGAGTCTGGCCTGGGACTTTGTCAGAGTACAGTGGGAATACATGTTCACGCAGTGAGTTGTTTATTCATCCATATAGGGTGGTAAAGTAATGTGGCCACAAAAGACCATCAACAAGCAATACCTCACCACCATGGTGACCTGGAGGAGTTTAGGCCACAGCTTTGAGAGTTAGCAGGAAAATGTTAGCAGAAAAATGTTCAGTAAATTCAGCAGCAGTCAGTTTAGGGAGGCTCGAATCAGAGTAATCTAGTTCTGTCTCATAGTTTGGGCTGTTAGGAGGATCTGAATTATGTGAATTGATATTTTTCCAGATATGGTGCAGGCTCTTTCTCCTTTGCCTCTATGATCAGTGAGGTCACAGCGAGGTTCTCTACGCCTGCTCAACTACAACAGGTTTGTCACCGTTTAGATGAATTCATTCCGGCTGTCCAACCGCCTATTTGAACCGTCCCCGTGTGTGTTCTCTGGCAGCTGATGGAGTTTGAGCAGAAGCACAGTGCAGCAGGGTTTGGCTCGGCTACCCTGGCTGTGGATCAGGCCATGGAGAGGACCAGAGCGAACATCAAATGGCTGCAGCAGAACAAACAGGAGGTCTTGGACTGGTTCACCAGCCAGACTGGACGGCGTGCAGGCTAACACGCAGTCAGAGGTGTTGTTATGGTGTTCATCTATCTAACAAATGACGAATGTCGGTGCATTGAAGAACTCATTTTATTGGTTTGATTTGTCACAGGCACAAACACATACAGGTAATGAACAGAAATCCATCATCATCAAACCAAACATTTTGTCCTCGGATGAAAGGAAAGACAATGATTGAAAACAACATTCAAACAAACTGTCTTTGTGTTTTCCAGTGATGATGCAGGACACAGACGACAGGTCCAAATAAAGACATGAGTAAATCAAACCACACTGTGTTGATAATCCATGTCACAGGGATTATCTGAGCCATGTTAACACGTCAAACTACTAAAACAACCATCAACAGATTTCCTACCTGCACTAGTTCATCATGAACAGTTTTCCAAACATAAATAGACTTTGGGGTTTGTTGGTTTGGATCTCAGCCATCAGTAAAATGAACATCCTGCATATTGAATAATGGTACAAAGATTTGGGAACACAATCTGCCCTCAACTAGAGTTTGAAGGGAAAAAAATCACTTTTTTTTGGCAATTGCGTGGCAGCCAGTTTGCACCACATTGGCTTGCTAAAGGATCTATTGGAAAACATACGACCACTTTGAGTTTGCTAACCAGCCTGTTTCTCAGCAGAAACCCGGCTGAGCCTCCATATATTATGTAATAATAATAATGTAAGAAACTGAGCCTGAGGCTGCTTGTACTGATCACCCTGCTTAGAATGATCAGCCGACTCTAAGAAGCACCCGGACCTGATCCGCTCAGCACATTGACAAACAGACACAGGAAGCAACTGGCTGGTGAACATAGTGGATCATGTAGCAGCCCAACCGCTTGATTCAAGACACGTCTTGATGGATGAACAAATCATGTAATAATTTGATGACTGATTGATCCTCTGTTCTGTGTTATCGACTGTACACTAGCCTCCTGAGCGTCGTCCATGCAGTGGCCTTCCCTTTAGGAGTAAAAGCCTTTTCACTCAAACTGTAAAAAGGTTCAATAAGTGTTGATTCTTAACTGAAAGAAAGCTGCCACCAACACTCACATATTTGCAGACAAATCTGAAGCCATGCTGAACAATTCAAGCTCCGCAGGGAGAATCTGACATGTTTTCTATGAATGTCCACACTCCACCAAGACAGGGTTTTATCATCACTGATGAATGATGTCACTCACTCCTGCTCCCTCGTGTTGTGTTTGACGGACACGACAGGAAACAGCTTAAGTATGTTTCATCTCAAACGAAGTAGAGACGGTGGGGACAGACAAAGCTACCGCCAATCACAGGAGGTTCTAATCCTAGAATGAAAGACACAGTAAACTTTAAAACTCCGAGATAACAACCGAAGTTCACCAAAGCAAACGCCAGCGGAGGTCGACTGAGGTCACCGTCCTCCGCTCAAAGAGAATTTGGAAGACACTGAGCACAGATATGCTTCTGACTTTTGACACAATATCAGACGTGTGTCACATGCAGAGGGAAACCAACAGGGACGTATCTGAATCAAAGAACTGCTGTTTCTTTCTTCTTTTTTGGGGGTAAAAACACAGTCAAGGCTGTTTGACACAAGTTGACAAGAGAAAACAACAAACATGCAGTCAGTCATTTATACAACCAGTCACAGCAGGAAACCCTGTGAAATAAATGACATCGAGTCCATCATCCAAACACGTACTGGGTGTCGTTTGTTTGAAGAGATGAAGTGTTGATAGAAAGTGATAAGAAATAAGAATGTGGAGTAGAACAGGGCAAAGTCGGGCTCGTAGAAGTACAACAAAACATCTTTAAATGTTTGAAAACAAGTCAATGAAAATTCAAATAGCATTTAATTATCTGACTTATTTAAGTCAGATAATTAAAGTGACTCAGCAGATTCATCTCACCGAGTGGTTACAACCCGTCTGTATAACCTCTTACTTTTGTTAGAGCCCGGCTGCGAGTATCCTCCACAAGATGGTGCAATTACACCGTCACTCACTCATGGACAAGGGACAGAGGATGAAGGAGCATTAACACACTGATTAGACCAAATGTTATCTTACATGTCTACTAATGCTGCTTCTGTTCCATTAAATAATCCACCTTAAAGATTCAGTTGAGAAAGAATTAAGAAAATGTGACATATTTTGTTGCTGTAATCCAGAAAGACAATGTTCCCTGTAAGAGGAACTTCAGACTGAACTTAGTATTCATAGAGAACTTACAGCAGAGGGACGGACTGTTGGACTTAAGTACATTAATGAGTGCTTGGACCTGAAGTAATACCACTGCTTTAATCAAAGATATTTTGCTGATGCAATGTGATGATGGACAAAACACAGATATAATAAAAGTCACATGTAACTCAACTCAAAGCGGTAAAAGAACATGTTCTTAAAAGTACAAGACAATTACTGACATTTGGACGAGCTGAATGATGTCATTGCACAGCCTCTTCCGATTATCAGCATTCAGGCGTGATTGTAGAACAGCCAGCAGTTTTTCAGTCACACTAGTTTACTTGCTTAAGTTGCTGAAAAGCATAAAAAAAAAAATAAAAAAAACACAGAAGTAATTCTCAAGTAAGAGGCCATTCATTGGACATGATCCCCCATCATGCATGTGAGTACTAGAAAAGACACAGAGCAGTTTGTTAAATTAGATCATGTGACTTAAGTCCAAGAGCGGACTGACACACAAAAGACTTGTGCGTACATCCAGTGTGTCTTCATAGATTCATCCCATGTTCTTCTGCAGGGATACACACAAACAACTCACCAGCATCAACCTAACCAAACCTGTCTCCTTGAAACTCTCACAAAATTCACATAGTCAACATGAAAAATAAAAATCTGAGTTTGGCATTTTAGTTATTTAATAGCTGTTAGTTGGTTTTTTTTTCATTCTTGTCTTCAAAAGTAAAATCCGATTGTAACTCAAACAGGTTCTGACATTAAGTTGACATTTCTTGTCCTCAACAACTCCACCTTTGATTGGATCTCCCGTCCACATCACTGCAGGATTTTCTCTCGCGTGTCGGGCAGTTTGAGGGCAACCAGGCCGCCGCAAACCAGCGCAGTGAACGACAGCAGGATGGGGATGGCTTTGGTGATGCCCACGAAGCTTGCGAAGATAGAACTGCCAAGAACTGCCGCCAGTTTACAGAGAGCGTTCAGCACGCCGAACGCCGTCGCCCTGAGACGGAGACAGAAGGCAGATACCGGCTTATAAGGACCACTGTCACTGTTATCTTAGTAACTCTCAAAGAAGTTATGAGTTTGCCAGCTTTATAAAAGACAATTAATACACATAATTGAAGAATCAGAGTCTTACTGTATGCTCACCTGACAGATAAAAACACCAAACACAGTTGTCTGTTACCTTTTGGAGGTAGGGAACAGCTCCACCGTCACCACCTCGATGCCGTTCCATGCAGCGACACTGACGCCACAGAACAGACACTGCAGGGCGATGATCGCTGATTGGCTGAAGCTCAGAAACAGGAAGAAGGTGCAGCCTGCTGAGATGAGCATGGAACCACCTGAGGAGACAATATAAATACAACTGACTCCAGTTTATACTAGATGGAAGAAGAAAGCCTTCAGAGTCCAAACCATGATGATTGACGCAACACGGCTACCACAGAAAGGACAACATTTACCCTGGAAGAATCATCTGTGCAAACCTATGGGGGAATAACAGACCGATTTGGGTGACTCCCTCAACCGGTCTGTCATGTGATGTATCCTACGACCCAAACAGAAGTTGTGTGGGTCAGTTATGTCCTAGGAGACGCGATGTCATTCACCGTTGCTACGGTTTCCAATTTTTATTTCAGGAAGTTGGCAACCCGACCAGCCGCCAGATTGAGGAAATTAATTTTGGCAGCAGCCTCATTATTTCAAGAGCTCTTACAGGACGATTAGGTGAGCACAAACGGAAAGACAGATGCAAACATGACAGCAGAGAACCACGTGTGTGTTGTCGGCCATACAGTGTAAACAAAAATAAAACATAAGGCATCAACATGGAAGAACGAACCTATAATCTTGACCCTGCCAATCTTCTCCATGAAGAGGGCAGAGATGATGTTGCCAGGCAACACTGCCAGACTGCCCAGGAAGCTGACCAGGTAGATGAGGACATCATTCTCCTTAACAGTGTCCAGGTGGCAGCCATGTTTCTTATGCTCGAAGGTGTCGTTTTCCATTTTACAGTCGATGAAATTCTCTTCCTTCAGATCTACAGAGTTATAGGAAGACCATGAGACATGAGTTACAGTGTGAGGAAGGGAGTCGGCTCTTTTGTCTTATGCTTGCTCTCATTGAATAGTTTACAACAAAGGTAAACAGAGGTTTCAAACTAACTTTAAGGACTGAATTTCTCACCTGCATTACATTGCAAAAAAATTTGACAATTCCTGTCTCAAAAAGATGCAGAACTAGTCAATGCATTTGTTACTACAAGCCTGGATTATTTAAATTCTTTATTCTCAGGTTGTCAGTCTACTTGCTCTCTGTTGATAAAGAATCCTGCTGAATGTGCACTGAACCTGGAAACAAGATCATATTTCTCTATATTAGCATCCTGTAAAGTCCTTCTCTTCACCTACAAAGCTCTTAATGGTCAGAAACTATCACATCTCAGAGAGCTCATAGTACCTCATTATCCCACTGGAACACTGCGCTCCCAGAGTTTAGACTTCAGACTAGAATCTCCATTAGTAAACCGGGAGGCTGAGGTTTCAGCTATCAGCCTCCTCTCCTCTGGAACCTTTTTTTTTTTTTAACACCTTTACAAGATAAGAATCTGCGGATTATCCCAAAACATTCTCCTGCCCCAGCAGACCAGGCGTTGTAGGTGATAACTGCTGTGTCAACATGACATGCGTGATGATGCCTGATGATGATCAATGGTTTTCATATCATGTTTCATACTGTTAAGGACCTGAGCATTGGACTGGTAAACATGTCAGGACATGGTTGAGCTTTGTGCACACTCCTCCTGCTACTTTAAACCAGATCAGAGCTTAAACTCCGGCTGCTGCAGCTGAACCTACCTGTGTTATAGAAGACAGTTGAGCGGATGGTGCAGTTCTCAAAAAACGTGTCTGTGGACCTGATGTCCTCAAAGTGGCAGTCTTCGAACAGTGAGTCCTCAAACTTAACTGACCTCAGCTCTATATTGATGAACCTATGGAGGTGCGATGGGACACACACACACACACAAACCAATAGACAAAGAAACCATGGAGTGAGACTTCTACTGCTGTAGCAATGCAGAACCAGAAAGAGCAGAATGGGATCTTTGAAGACAGCCACCACTGATAATACTACCATGGAACTAAGCACTGCTCACACACGGAGTGAAGATGGTGAAATCTCAAAGGTAATATTATATTTCCAGTGGCAACCATGTTGATTAAACAAGTCATGCTGTTTGAAAGTCAACTCCCATTCTGTTGGTTTGAGTTCTGCAAAAGGCATAGAAGTCCAATAATATACAGTAGTGTGACATACTGTATATCTGCACCTTGCTTTGCAGAGGTGACGTCTCGCGAAGATAAAACTGCCGAGAACTGCTGCTAGCTTACAGAGAAAACACAGATACGTCTTTGTTTTGGAGCCCAATCACAACTACGAACCTCCATGTTTCCTCCCAGTTCACTGCTGATGTTTTGGAATGAAAACACAGAAAGTGGCCTCGGCTTTCACAGACCAACCTTTGAATCTGATCGTCAACCCGATAATCTTTAACAATGATGGGCTCTCTGCATAGTCAGAGGAACCCAAAATATGTCTGCATGTTTAGGAGTCTACCCTTTCATCTAAAACATGACCGGTGAGCTGAGAGGAGAGAGTTGGTGCTCTATAAGGCTCTGTCAGTGCAAGTAACAATACAAGGGGGTGTAACTGTACTAACTTCACCCACATGAACAGTACATGGATGTATCCTTAATGAGAGTAATCTGTGTGTACAAAGCACCAGAATCCAGTGATAAGAGAGTGAAGCTTTGATAAACCGCCTGAGGTTTACTGCCTTCACGATGTCGGCGTATGATTCTTCTACCTGACCATTAGTATATGCAGTAAAGATCGCCTGTTCACATATAGCTAATGTTTCACACACACATAAAGATAGCATGCTACTTTGCGATAACAAAGGATGAAATGGCTGATAGAGCAATAATACTAATGATCTCAATTTGATCTCAGTAAGTTGAGACAGACAACTTAGAAGATTCCATTTATTTATGTCACAACTGACTTGCCTGAATCAAGTTTTGTGACCTGAAATCTGCAGGACATCGTGGGTCCAGATGGAAGCACATTGGGACTTACTTGTCACGGATGAATTCCCCCTCTATATGGACCTGGTTCTCCAAAGAAAAGTTAAAATGGAAGTTCTCGACTCGTTCTCTATGGAAGATCTAGAAGGAAGGAACAACATTAACCACATGAAACAGCAAACTTACAATCCAGAATAATGGAGTGCTGAAATGAATAAAAGCCACGTGATCGTCACTGCTCCCATCCAAATGGCTCAGATCATGATGACATTACCTTGACTTTAGACTCGTACTCTTCATACTGAAGGTGTTTGATCATGTCAGGGAACCACACAGAGAGGCCGTAGTAACTGTGACGCAGTGCAGTGTGAGAGAAGACAGGATCAATTAATAATGCATGAATGCACCTAATTGAACTTCAACATGAGAACTTGCAGATCATATGGGTCTGCTGTCAGAAGCACCAGCGTGAACCAACCTGAAAGCCATGCAGAACCAGATGATGGCCATGAAGAGTGTAGCAAACCGCAGCTCCGGAGACAGGAGAGATGCTACATTCTTCAGCACCTGGGACAGATATGCACATGCAGCAATGAAACAAGTGTGAAACAACTTTACAACCATTTCTCTAGTCCAGGGGTCTTCAACCTTTTTAGCCCAGGGACCCCTTGGATGAGAGAAAAACAGAGCAGGGACCCCCACTTGAAATCCCCCCCCCCTTTTTTTTTTTAAATATAAGCCTGACTTATAATAACTTTTAAATGTATTTTATTCAGCTTATTTCACTGTATTAACCAATTTCTGACTGGGTAGACTAAATAGATTTTGTCAAAAGTATATTATTATTGCATGTTAATGACATGTTCTTAATCATCTCAATCAAATAATAATAATTAAAAAAAATTAAACTCACATATTATTTTGGTTAAAATTGCCTTTATTTTATTTTTAAGTTGGCGGACCCCCAGCAGTACCTCCGCGGACCCCCTAGGGGTCACGGACCCCCGGTTGAAGACCACTGCTCTAGTCCTAAAATATACTCAACTTAAGGGGGAGCCCCGTCCTAACTATCATACAGTACAAATATGAAATGTACTACCGTACTTTTCGCACTATAAGCCGCACCGGACTATAAGCCGCGTTTTTTTAATGTTTAATTACCGTTATTAAGTCTTCAACTGTTACCATTTAGCAATAGTAGCTACAAAACATGTACTATGCTGTGTAAACTGGACTGTATCACATAGCGTTTCAGACACACAAACTTTTAAACTTTCTAACTTAACCGGCGGCTCCCAGCCACGTACCGGCAGCGATCTACTGCCAGATTGACTGCCTAATTTACAAGCTGCATCACATGCATTTCTACGGTTGTTTTCCATAATGACGATGTCTCACAAACTGTCGCGCTCTCGTAATGACCGTCTGTCTCGCTGTCGTTCTGTCTCTCGTACCACTCGCGGTTCCACTTTTACTTAAGCGCTGTTTTCCGCCTCCGGAGGACTGTAACCAGTAAAATCCATAGATTTGGGATTTCCCCGATCGGCCGTTAGCGGTAAAAATCCGTAGATTAGCGCACCGTTATATAAGCGGCAGGGTCGAAAAATGCGGTAAAAAGTAGCGGCTTATAGTCCGAAAAGTACGGTAGTTGGATGGACATTGACTTGCAAATGACGTATAACATTATCTCCTAAATATGGATGCAAAGTAACTTAGAGTGAATTATCACAACAGTCCTGATGGTGCAACACTGCCCCCTACAAAAGTTGTGTTTCTCCAATCAATCAAGGAAAAGTTACGAGAGTCTCAGGGAGGGAAACAAGAGCAAAGTACAAACCCACATCATCCTCCTCTGAGGCCTTCATCCCTAACCACAGCATCACTGTGTCACCAGCTGCAGCCTCGTCCTCAACTGGGTTTGTTAGTACGTACCAGTTTACAGAGCGTTAGCGAGCGGACAGCCCAGCGCTGTACAGCCGTTCCTGTGGCGCTCTGGATCTCGATAAACTCGTCCTCCGCTGTCTTAGGAGCTTTGATGTGAGTCACCTAACGGAGAGAAAGAATGGAAGAACATGAAATAATGAATCTGATCAGTTTACCGACCACAGCTCAGCTAATCTGAGCTCATACTTTACTTGCTTGTAATTGAGCACATGTTGCACCGTCATCCAAATTGAAGCCTTTGATTTCTTTCTCCTCACTTCATGTAATAATTCACCACTTTCACAGTAAAATGACAAAACGTTTTTTAGTTGTAACTAAAAGGAGGCTAATTTGAAATATTAATCGCTCTCATTTACATGAGACACAACCCGTCTTATTACAGCCTCAGTATGTAAGAATAAGTTACATGCAAAAAAACTGGTTCACATCTGAAGGATGTTTGTTACATCTCTGTCTGATGACTCCAGGTACTCACAGTGAAGACTTTTTCCGGCTGTCCTTTGGCCCTCCAGTTGGTGTCATGAACCTGCTTCAGGATCATCCACGCCTCGTCGTGTTTGGCATTCTGCTCCATAAACACAGACACATGCAGGCAACTCTGATCACAATTAGAGGCAGCAAGCTCAGACCTTTACACATGCAAAGCATACAAGGCCACCAAGGAGTGCCCTAAACCTTGAAGCAGTGTGTGAGGAAGTAGAAATGCTTATTGATCCTGTGTTCTTTGGGGGACGGCTCCAGATTTAATGAAGCTCAGATATACATTTGTGAACCTCCCAGAGCTTCACTGCATCCAGAAACGATTATCGACGCATCAATACTAATGTAAACAGTTTAACCACAGTGAACATGTGCAGGGAAAGTGGCAGTGGTCTCACCTCCAGCAGGAAGCGGGGGCTCTCAGGCATGAACGTCAGTCCAACCAGAGAGATGATGGCAGGAAGAGCAGCAACCAGGACAAATACCCTCCAGCTGTGGAACTGGAACTCTGTGCCCATACTTAACCCCCACCCTGCACAAACACAATTTCCATACATATTAAGAAATCCACAATCAATGCAAGACATTTTAAGTCTGGTTGGACTGTCATGCATGATATTGAAAAGTATTTCTAATATTCTGCCCTACTTATGTATGTATGACGAACACCAGATATCTTAAACAGGCCTTGAGAAGGCCGTTCTCACCATATCTAGGTATGATACCCCAGGCAGTGAATGAGGCATAAATCCCACCAATCATCCAGAACATGCACAACCAGGACAGATGTTCTCCTCGCTTGTCCATCTGAAGGAACTCAGAGAAGTACGAGTACACGATCGGCACGGTCCCACCAATACTGAGAGAGAGACAACGAGAAGGGGGAGTTTAGACAGTTTGTCACAAGCATCAACACACACAGAACAGAGAATATCACTGCCAGCTGATCCAGATGTTTAACATACAGCGCAGCAGGTAAAGCATGAATAATCGGAGCTACCTACTGCTGCGGTGCAAACTGTTTGTGGATGTGAATCATTTACACACGACTGTGCTTGTATGACCTGATTTCTGAGTGTGAGTGTGTGTCTCCCTGTGGACCGAAGTTATTCTGGGACGGAACACTGCGCTGCGTCACTGCAACGATAAACACTAACCAGATGATACATCGTATGATCCCCGTAATAAAACACTGCATCGGTGTTTAAAAGCTCTGTACGACTGCCATGAATCCTCTGCAACTTAAAGTGCAGAAAAAAAGAGTGGCAACCTTTGGTGGATCAAACAGAATATAAAAAAAGAAATCCAGAAAATCATCCTATTAAAGCTGGAAATTGATTTGCGTTTGATTGAGTGAAATAAGTCTTTGATCCCAAACCAACCAGCAAGAATTCTGGCTCCCACAGACTAGTGAGATTAGTCCTCTCGCTTTAAGAAAGAACTCCTAAACCAACCTAATTTACTCTAATGCAATATTTATATACAAATATATTATATCACATTATGCAGTATACATCATCAGTCCATATAACGTACGTAAACATATGTGTGGAATCAGATGATGCGTGTGTGTGTGTGTGCATGTGTGCGTTACCCGATGCCAGACAACAGTCTGAAGAAGAGGAAGAAGCCGTAACTCTGGGCAAACGAGGATAAGAAGGCAAAGATACAGTTTATAGCCAGTGCCACTATCAAACAGCGCCGACGGCCAACTTTGTCTGCCAGGCCGCCCCACAGGAACGCCCCCACCATCATGCCCAGGAAGACGACCAGTCCTGCAGATAGAAACAGAGACAACGTGAGAGAGCGTCAGTCAAGACAGGTTACATAGATCTGGATAAGAATCAGCGAGAGTGAGCTCAGGGGCCCTCATGACCACACGAGGGGTCCGAGTCAGACGGTCGAACATGAACCCGAACATGAAATTGCTTTGCTACATGAACTCAACATCTAAAAGGAAACAAGGACCAAACAGAAGGGGAACCCCCTCGTATAGTGACAAGGCTGTGAATCAAACACGTCTTCACTTCTTCCATTCCAATTTCCTTTCCTGTCCTGTAGTTCCGTCATGTCCACGATCACACAGAAATCCTCCTGGGGGAGAATCTTTGAGCTGTGTGATCTCTGCTCACTCAGCTCTTCTTTGGCTTTGAATCTTCAAGACTTGAGTGCGTGTTCCGCCTCGGCCAACTATAACCCGAACCGGTGCCAAAGACTGGCGTGTTGGCAACGTTACACCACAGAGTGCAGATGGCCGTACAACAGGGGAGAGCTGGTGGCGTGACTAATCATATCATGTTGAATCTATTATACAAAACACACGTTAGTTTAAATGAACATGGAAACATCCAATCCAATGAATGCCTTTTTATTCAGCCACAAAGCATAAATATATATACACAGTATATCGGTAGTCTAAATAGCTTTGTATATCAAAACCAGTCAAAAGCGGCTCATAAGTCGTGTGGTCCTCCGTCAAAGTCATGCAGCGACTGTAGCTTCGACTTGTTGCAGATACGGCTGCAGCTAATGATTCATCTGTTTAGTCCCGGGGTCCATCCTAAATGTATATGCAGTCTACATATCTATTGTCAAACTGATCCTGTGGAACATGGTACAGTATTACTGAGATGATGTACAGCTCCTTCCAAGGTCAGGACAGAGTATTGATTCTGTGTGCTGACTCAGAGAACAATCACAGACACAGACTTTCTCTTGTCGCACACACTGCTCCAAACAAACCGAGGAGAGGTGGGAGGAGGTGGGAGACAGGAGAGGACAGAATGTGAGGAGGAGGAGGCGAAAGATAAAATGAGAAGTTGGATGTGAAAGTGAAAACTGCAAGGATAAGTAGGTAGGTTGGTGCGATGAGTCAAGTGTCCCTGAAGTATTCTGAATACTTTGAAACCTATTTTAGTCAAATCTTCCAAATTAATCATATTAAAATGGTGTAATTCAACCTCAGTGTCTCATGCTAACATACATGGCACCCTTGTGTGCCTGTATGAGACGCAGCGGGCTGCCCATTGACAACAATGGAAAAGTAATTGATGTTATTATGAGACATTCAGGGGCAACAGCTCAGGTCGCCATGTGAGTGGGTATATTTCAACCCCAACCATCATTACTCCCTGTACATAATCTTCATTTCCTTTATGTGCCTTTACCCAACTGAAATCTTATCGTAAAGCATGTCCAACAGGACAGACTTCAACATCCGCTTAATTCACACGCCGTCAACTCGTAGTTGCAAACGGGAATCCTAAACGGGCAACATGTCCACGAACCTTTCAACTTCAACCAAATCTAAGCAGCAAGCTCACAGTAAACACCTGCAAGAAAATCTGCACAGTGATTCAGCTCCCTATACTGCAGTGGACAGCCCAGCCAAGTCATTCCTGCCTCCTCGGTGTCCATTAGCTAATGTGACTGCAGAACTACTATGAGGATTTATGGAGAGCTTTAAGAAGCGTCAGGAAGTTATTGACTCTCCCCGGGCTGCCAGTGTGTGTACGCGTTTAGTACTAATCTCATTTTATGTTATCAAGAAAATATCCAATTTACACCTTACTGGGATGATAACGTTTGATTGCATTGATGGGAGATTGTGTTAATTATTCATCTTGTCTTGACACGATTACGTCATGTGGTAAGATACATCTCCAGAAATGTTAGTTTTTGAGTTGCTGACCTGAAGCTGTCCTGATAGCTAACCGGCGGTGCTCGTGTGTCACATCACTGCCCTCCAGTTTATTAATTTAATCGACATAAACTCTAATGAATGTCCAAACTGGTGTGACCAGTTATGTGAGCCACACACACCTGGATCGAGATGATCATGTCATCTTAAAACCTTCATTCTGTCGACCGGTTATCAGTTGGATAATAAATCATAAGACCTGAAGCCTCCTCCTCCTTCCCACAGAGAAACTCTGGCAAACATAACAACAAGCATAACAACTTTCTCTTAGACATTTAAAAATAGATGTAGGTTGCACTTCTGTGAGGGGCCGACTGGAGAGAATCAATGCATTTCTACATCACGAGGAGACAAGCACAACTTCTTCTCTATACTGACAGCAGCACAGACTACTGCAGACGAGGACAGCACACCGTTGGCAACAATAGATTAGTCAAAGCCTTACCCAGCATCCCTTTCTCCGCATGCGACAGACAAAGATCCTTTTCTGCAGACGGTAGAACGAACGCAACCACAAAACATTCAACGCCGTCAGCCATCAAGGCCAGGCCGAGCACCATGAAGAGCGTCCACTGGAACCTCCCATGGCCACAGTCCTCCATGATGTCCTCGTACTGTTCAGATAACTCCTCCAGGTCAGAGATGGCGCCGCCTGCAGCTCGAGATTTAGCCCTGCGATTCAGAGGAAGATAAACTGTTTGTCATATCTCCAATAGAAGATGTCTGCTTCTGCTGTTGTTCCTCTCATCAGTCAATCACACGAGTAGAAAGCAAGACAACAGTCAAGAAAAACAATAAATACAAAGACAAAAAAATAATAGAAATAAGATTGAATTGAAATAAATATTTAAATAAACAGATGTACCGTCTCACCTTGCAGCTCTCTGTGCAGCCTTCACCTCGTCAGGATGTGGTATTCCTTGATATTCTCCTTCGTACATCTGGTCCTCTTCATCGTGGCCTTCAGTCGCGTCGCTTGCAGCGTCCTCTTCCTGGGGTGGGTATTCTGCCTGGTAACCGTATCCTTCCTGACCTTCTCCGTAAGTCCCATAGCTGTCACCACCGCCTTGGTGGTATACGTTGTTTTGGTAAGGGTCAGCCATCTTGGCTTGCTCCTTCTACGCTCAGGTGACAGCTAATGTTACGACAAATGGTAAGTTTCTGATAAGATCGTCAGGTCTTGTGATTTCAGGTATATCAGACTGAGATCAAAATGCAATTAGATCTTTTAGTTAAGCATGATGAGTTAATTATCCCAAAAGACAAGTGATGCTAACCTGCTGGTGTGTTACTCTAACTGTCCTTTACATTTTATAATGAATCTAACATCACACATCTGCAGTGCAGAGCTAATTAACTTCCCCACTGGGACTAATAAAGTGTTGTCTAACGAACAAGCCTTTCCACAACACCTCTCAAGTAGAACTTGAGGACTTGGCCTGTCTCAGTGCAGTGAGGTGGCGTCTCCGGAATCCTGTCAGAACATGTCTTCACCCCTAAAAACAGAAAAACAGGTGGCGGTTAGCGTTAGCTTGCACTATGTGGCAAAACACTGATACTTTGTTAGTTTGGCAAAACACTGCTTTGGTAGTTTGTGTAGAATTGCAAAATAAAACACAACATCTCCGTTGGACATGGATCAGCTGGTAAACGATTGGCAAGATCAGAAACGTATTACACTGTTTGGATTCTAGGCGAGCTACCAGCTGTAACCTGTGGTGTTGTATAGCACTACCTAAATCTACTTAGGGACGTTGCCTTCAAAAATGAATTCAAGCCATGCTGCTCTTCTGTCCTCTGCGGCTGAGACAAGATGTAGTGATTTGTGCTCATTTTTACAGCCAACAACAGAACACTATATTTGCAATCTTGGATTGTAACAATCTTTATGTCCTGTTTTCCATGTTCCTAATGCCTTTAATCAGATTTTATCCCTTCTAGAATACAACGGGTCTTGATGTGCAGGGTGTAGGTAGATGTGGAAGGTAGATACTGACTGGCCTGCATATAAAACCATACTGTGCATGTCAGTGTTTATGCTCGTCTCTAAGGGAAGCAGCCTTAAGTGAATTTCAGCTAATGCAGATTGGTGCGCAGCCTCCTGCCTCCTCTTGATGGACCTGGATTCTATAGGTACTCATTCAAGTTCCAAAACAACCCATACAGAGATGTACAGAGGGCCACAATTTGCTACATGTTCTAACTATCCAGTTACAGTGACGGCTTTCATGCTGATACTACCATGGGCTAGGTGAAGATATACGGTTACTGCAGATCTTATGATACACTCATGTTGTTTGATAGCTGGCTAATGTTGCAGGAGCACACCGACGCGCCTGTGTTAGATTAATTAAATCATTTCAAGGGAAAGAAAGATGTTCCACTTTAGCTCAGCTGTCACATTGAGATCAGGCAGGTGGACGCAAATGATCAGCAAAACACACACGCACCCACCCACCCACAGATAAAGCACATAAGGGCTGGGCATGCAATCACAGAGGTGGGAAAACCAAACTATGACAGGAAGAAAAGACATAAAGCAGATTACTGTGAAGCATAAAAAGCCTCCTGTCTGTCTTGTTGTGGGGCTCGTGAATGAATAAGGACATTCATTAGCAGTGCACCATTAGTGGTCGGGTGATGACCACTGGATTTATTACTATACTCTGCTCTGTTTATCTTCTGCTGCCTTGTTAAACTGCACAGCTCAACAATGTCCTGCAGTAACCGTCAGTGTTGTACCCTCCTTTGAACTAATGCAGGTTAGTTTCACAGCTTCATATGTACTTTTGCACACAAAATACAATATACAGTCCTCCTAAATAACTATAAACCAACTTGATAGGAGATTAAATATATGTATTTGTAAAAATGCACAATACTTGCATTGGAACAACTTCAAATGGTCACTGACATGTTCAGCTACAGCAAATACATTCCAACATACACCATGAACCAGAGATGGTGGACGTTCAATCTATCAAGAAAACATACATGCTACAGAAATATTTATGAACGTTCAAGCTGAGGGTATCAAGACCTAAGAGGATGATCTATGTCCCTTAGGGAGTACAAGTCCAGAGTAACACTTGAAATGACAGATCCAAAGGTGTGGGCACAAAAAACACATGGATGGGGTCAGGAAAACACTGTTCCTTGGGTTTATATCACTTATATCTCCTTATACGTGACTTTTGTTGTCATGATTATATACAGCGCTTCAAGAAAAAGGTCAACAGCAAACAAACAGCGGCCTCACGTTGCAAAATCTGGTGCTTTGTTAAAAACAAGTACAATCTTCATTTGCTGCAGCAAATGAGAGCCTTGCTGTCACAAACCGTTTATGTCCGACTCTCCACTCACCGATCGGACAGAAACTCTAACAATAGACATCATCGCTTTCTGTCTGTTGCAAACAGCCCTGCATGTGTAAAACTGACACTTGAGGGGTTCTTACAGCCTCATAGTTTGACACAGACGAGCATCATATTTGACGAGTTGGAAAGAGGGAAGGAACGATGCCACCCCCCAACAACAACTACCTCATTCTACTTTCACGATATGTTAGTGTCCAGCTTGTTTGATACCAACATGTCAACAACACCCACAGGAAGTGATACGAACAGATCAAAACATCTACTGTGTGCAAACAGCACAGAAACGAGCAGCGAATAAATCAAACAGAAATTGTTTCGGTGTCTCGTTGTGTAATGTGTTGTTTATCTGTTTAATATAAAGATATTTGATGAGCTTGATATGACTCAGCGACGGCGATGATTTGATCGGAAGCTGGCGGATGATCAGCATCGATCCGGCCTTTGATCAAATCTAACTGGTTGCTTTGTTACGGACAGACGGGCAGCAGGAAATTAAAACCTGGTGTGACAGAGAGAACTGTCCCCGAACATGACTGACCCAGGTTTTATCAGCCTGTAGTGGCCATCTCTCCCCTCATGACAGACATGATTAATCTGCTTGCTGAGTCAGGAGGATACAAACACTCCCATATTGTGCTGGTTACCGAATTTGGAACCGGAGTCTGCACAGTAGTGAGAAGGAAATTGTGGTCCCACCCAACTTAATCCTGAGATCAACTCACCGGAGAACGACTAATTTCTACTGTTTAAAACAGAGAATCCTGGTGCTGGGAAGCTAGTGTTACATCTCCTCTCGAATCTCTTCCGAACAACATGAAAAACAAGTCCTTAAATGTCTACCACAACATAGCTCAGTGTTGTACGCAAGGTGTGTGTTTCCAAAAGGCAGTGGCACGGCCCCCCTGTAACCTTGCACATGTTTATAAAAACATGAATATATTAACCTGTGTATTATTTGAATAGCTTAGTATTGAATGCACAATAACAGGGTAGCTATGTTTCTTCATGGCACTAAGCCCAGTTTAATATAAAACACAATCTTATACAATATATATAGTAGGGGGGGTCCCTGCTCCATCTCTCCATCAGTTTGGGGTCCTTGGCCTCAAACACGTTGAAGACCCCTGCTGTAGTGCACAAGGTTAGAAATGAGCATTCTGTGTCCTGAGATCCAGGAGTGGATGTGTTTTAAGTAATTCACTGAACTTTCCTTGCAGGCGGAGTAACATCTGCACTTTGCTTTTCTTTCTCCGTCACTGACTTTATCCTTTAACTCAGAGTTTGTGTCAGCGTGCGTGAGGAAGATAATTAGTGGTACAACACAGAGACAGATGTTGGGTCAGATCGGGATCTGATGGCTGACTGGTTTCAACTTGGTTAGTGATTATATACAAACGTACCGTGGTTACTTTTGGACACTTGAGATTATATCGCTGTAGGTTACAACTGTACCTGTTCTGGAGAAATTCCCCAAATAAAATACACCTGTTTTCCAATGGTTATTCAGCTTTCACTTCTATTTTGATCTCCATCTACTCCAGACAACATGTCTTTCCAGCTGCTGAAGTGTATGTTCACCACTCGTTTGCAGGGGGTTATCAGAATTTGTTGACTGAATTCGGCTGCATGCTGCTGGATGTGAGAATTTACAGTTTGGTACGATGGAAACCTTATAAAGTTGTGGGCCAGAAATTTGAAACAATGAGCTCTTTGAAGGAAAATGCTTGGAGGAACCAAGATAAACCTTTACATTTACTCATTAAGTCCATTGTTTATACAAATGTTGACTATGAACAGGACAAAATGAAGTGAACGGGCTTGTGTTTTTTTCAGATTACAAATTTCCTGCTAAATTTAGCATTTTTAAAATGATCTTGTTATTTTCACTGTAATAGATGCTAGAACATTACTGAGACAGGGACTTATCACATCTGTGTCATCTACCTAGAGCATTTTAATTAAGACACGAGAGTGGCCAGGAGACAGGAACTACTTCTAAAAACATGACCTTTTCACCTGCCTTAATTGTATTTGTTCACATCACATCCTGTGGTACGTCTGTCCGTCCTTTATAACCACCTTTTGAACTCAATTATACTTTTAGTAGTCATCTAAAACTAACTTTTATTCCACTTCTGCTCAGTGACTTTTAGTGAGGGGATGTTGTAGCGGTGGTTTATAAGTAAAATATAGTTTTTAAATATTTGCAATTGTTTATAGCCTGTACTCATTAACCAGTATATTATTTATTTTCATGACTCGTTACAAACCAGTGAAAATAATTATGACACTGAAGCTGCGGGAGAAATTAACAGGGAAAAGGTGGGAAACTGAGACAGCTGTGACCAGCGGCTCCATGCTGTGACTTCAGATGTTTGCTTCTATGGTTGCCTTATCCTATACCTGTGACCTAATCTTCTTCTCTAAAAATGATCCCTCTCGTCTGTAAAATCAATAAGATAGTAAATAAATCCCAGACACCCAATGCCAATCCAATGCTTCAGTAACATGATCATGCAGCAGACACACATTTGAATTAATGTTAAGAAAACCAGCAAAAAAAATAGACAACTTACATCCACTTATAGTTAATTTATGACTGGCACGCACACACACGCACGCACGCACACGCACAGTTGTGCATGGTCATAAATGTTGCAGGTGCTTCTTGTGCCGTCATGAATATTAGATGAATCTTTGTTTTCCTCCAGGCTCGTAGCTATTTCGATCTGTTCAGTCATCACTACCCTCACTCATGTCTCACATCAGTCTCAGTCTGTGAGATTGCTAAAAATAATTGCAAATACAAAACACATTAAGCTTAACTGACCCGAATGTTTTGTATGTCTATAAGTACATATTCTGCTGGTGTGTGGCTTGTGGTGTCACAAACCAGGAAAAGAAGAATTGACTAAAAGAGAAAGGATCAAATATTCACAAAACCATCCTTAATAGAGACATTTAGGGCAAACCGTCCAATAAAGCTGCAGGAAGTAAGCAAGGTCTATACACTTCCTGGTGATCATACACAGCAGGAAGATAAAATGAAGCAGAAATCATGAATTATGTCCAGAATAATACAAGACAGCCTACAAACATTTAGAACTAAAGATCAAACGATCCGGCAACTAGGGACAGAAGAGTGGACGATACTGCAAATACACAAGCAGCTGATTAACCAAATGAGACAGGTGAAGCACATCAGGCTGGGGCACGCAATCAAAAGACAGAAAGAAAAAAAGAGAGACAATGACACACTGGGTAATACTTTCCAAATCAAAAAGTAAATAACCAAAAGAAACAGAAACATTAGTCGGGACAGGATGAAGTTCCACTGTCTTTGTTATTTCTGTCAAACAGAGGCCTCGAGGGCTCGCTCAGAGACCAGCTGGTTGTCCTGGTGCAAAGGAGCAGCTCACCAACATGACAATCGGCGACACTGCTGAGTGTTTGTCACATAAGTGTTAAGTCAGTAAAGCAACAGCATCTCAACTGTTCATATTTGAATATCAGGGTTGCCAACTCTGGCACTTCGAAGTGGTATTAGGAGACAAGTCGGTGCGGGCTGACTCGTTAGCCGGGATACATTCTCTGCTTTAAAGTGAAATGCAATTATTTGCTGTGTTTGATAAGCACCAATGGGCAAAAGTCCTTTTGGACTGCAGTTGGAAAAGACAACCGCATCACAGCTACATGTGTTCAAATCCAAAATGTTGAATAGCTGGGTATTCTGGGCAATGTGATGCATGCATCTCAGTAAATAACAACTATCAAGTATTCAGTATTAGTTGTATAAATATTAGTAAAAAAGGTACAAAATGAAATCTGAGAGACAGTTTGAGTGGGTCTGATGCAGCTGAGGCTCATGTTTACATTGTATAACCAAAGCTAATCACACAGCTGCTTAGGTTTTATATTACTCATGTGTAGATGTGTCTCTGTTGGGTTAGTTCATGTCTGATATTCTGAATTTGAGTATTTCCATTCATGGGTAGAAGTCTCACTGTGGCGTAGTCAGGCTATATCCTTAAAGCTTAGACCAGGGGTGTCCAAACTGTTTTCACTGAGGGTCATATAAAGAAAAATATAAGAAGGACTGGGCCACTCACTAGAGATGAGGTATATCGCCTCACCTGTAGTGTATTAAAGTTAGCGAAATCAATCAAATGTAGGTAAATTACGCTTGACAATTGAATATGCTTAAAGAAATAAAACAGCCTAATGGGTCTTCATAACTCCACACAGTTTGTCCCATTTAAGTTACATTGCATCTGACACAGCTTCAATAATGTCCTCACCCGTTGTTGTTCCCTGTAGACTCCGAAGATCGAGCGGCTCCTCCGTAATGCAAAAGTTACCGTCAACTCCCCGCAAAATAATTAACAGCCGTGCGGTGTCTGTGTCATCAAAAGCACAAGCTTTATCCGACACTTGATGTTTTAGGTTAGCTAACACAGCTGTGTTTCTGGACGTGCTCACGTTGTTGAATTCCTGCATCTTCTCCGGGCACATTATTCCTGTCACTTTAGTGAGGCTCTGTTTTATGAAGTCACCGTCTGAGAAAGTTCTCCCGTGTCGGTCAATGAGTTGAGTCCCCTCGTAGCTGGCTATTGTGCCATTTCTTGTGTTTTATCAGCGCGGGAACTGTCCTGCTGTTAGCTAGCAGGCTAACCGTTTGATTAACTTTCTCTTCTCGCTCGGCACCTGTGTGGGACGTGTTTTGTGGAGAAACTGCCTTGTTGAAGACAGTAGCTCCACCTAGTGTCAAAACTAAGAAATACAATACAGTCAAGCGCAAGTTTCACGTCAGGGCCATATTCCATTATATTTTTGAATTTGCTACGGGCCAATTAAAAATGGACCACGGGCCGAAGCAGTGAAGCAGCTCTTGGTGCATCTACATCTACAACCACCTGTTATCCTGTGTTACTGTGCATTCACTGAAGATGGCCGAAAGATTGATAGTGAGCTAACCCAAGTTCGAATACAAGTTCACGAAAACAATATTGATTTGAAATTAAAAAATACATGGGTATAATAATATTAGGGGTTCAGTGTTTTGCTCAAGGACACTTTGACACCGTCTATTGAGGAGCAACCACACACACACACACACACACACACACAAACAAACACACACACACAAACACACACACTATTAGTATACACACACGGGATATAAACTGCATCTGCAGTTTCAAGTGCATCAAACCTGCCGACCACCTCCAGTGTGACTGCAGCTTTACTCCCCTCCAAAACATCTCGCTCTCTCGCTAGCAACACTTCCGAGGAGGCAATGACAGTGCACATACTGTTTGTCTAAGAATAGATAGAATCTGCAGGTGTGCATAAAGCACTCAAAGAGAATACACCTCTGCATAATCCTTTACCAATATTCATCCCAGGATCACAATGCAAATGTGATTTGAGATTTTAACGATTTTATTATACTGATATCAACTGTACCAGAATAAATGACAAATGCATCAGAGTCATGAGCACTGATGTGTCACCAGTAAAATCCTGTTGGACATGAAGTACCTTCATATTTGCAGGATCAGAATTTATATAATTTATATAAATTAATATTACAATTTATCTAAAACTTGAATGCAAAACAGTGTAAAGGTTTATAGAAATATTGAGATAACATGAAATGTTCATACATATTTTCTGTATGTCGTCTCTATCTGATTATTTAAAATGTAGTTTTAAAGCTGCATTCAGCAATTACTGTGAAGAAATATCCAAATTTGAATAATGAAAGAATGTATTGATATTAATTATTGTTTTTTTCTTTTACATGTCTTCATTCTTTTCATGAAACCTGATTCCCAGGAACAATGCTAAGGACATAACCTCAGTTGTTAATCTTGCGAAGATTAGATTTCATTTATAAGGGTAATTTGAATCTGTTTTGCAAGATGATAAAGATCTCGGATGAACTGCGTTATTTATTGATTTATTAATAGAAAGGAAAGGAGCCCAGAAAAATAGAGAGGTCATCGTATGCTGCTGTGCTCAACCCATGCAGCCTGTTTCATCTTCTACCTGGTTTATTTTGTTTCCTTTCATCTGTGATTGCAAACCTGAGTACAACTTGTGAAAGACTTAATTATTTTTAAGGAGGAAACAAATGAGGAAGCGCCTCTTGGATCTGATACAAAATACCTGTTGTGGTTACTGTTAATCATGTAGCTTCACAGTAGTGTAGAGTTGCACATTAGAACTTATTAACCTTTTTGTCCATGTGAAATCATTTTTATATTGAGGGTATCCATTACGCTAGAATCCTACCACTGGGATGTCAAGGTCATAACGCTGATCTGCTAGTTATCCGTTAATTATTCATCTTTCCTTCTGCTGACTCATATCGGTGGCATAAATCTTTGATAACATCTTTTATCTCATATCTTTGCACTGCACCAATTAAAAGGACTAATCATACCAGTAGCCGTTTGAAAAGGTTCATCTCCACAGGTGGTGGAGATTTAAGCCATTTTTTTTTGACAAATGCAGGTACTGGAACAGAAAGCTTCTATTTTTATATAGCACAAGACTTCACGAGAGAAGACTTCCAAACCTTCGTGGGTATATTTACATACTGTGTAGACGAGAGGACTGAAGGTGCTGCTGCTGGGCTACTGATGCACTGTTTTCATAGTGCAGCCTGCATGGACACTGTACGTCTCAGCAGGGGGCCTAAGAGGGTTGACTGGGAGGACCTACAGTTGTATATAATTGGCAGCATTCTCATGGTATCGTATCCACATCAAATATACTCAGTTCATGTCAAATTTTCAGTGACAGCTGCAACGAATCGACGAATCATACTGCAATTTCAAGACGGAGCAAGACTTCGTGGTCGGGACTGTCTGTTTCCCTATTAACCTTTTCATCTTTAACAACATTCTGTCTTATATGTATGAATATGTGGAACTGTGAGAGCTGAGAGCAATAAACAGCCCTACTCAGATCCGTGATAGATGTGAGAGGAGGAAGCTGGAGAGTCGGCTCAGTCATTTAGCAAGATTAATAATGCATCGTGTTCCTATCTACAGCAGGAAGAAACACACACACACACACACACACACACACACACACACACACGCACACAGGAACGGTGCAGTCCACTGTATCAAATCAGACTCAACTCTGGGACAGCACCATCATCAAATCTGAGGCTAGCTGGTTTTAAAGGACCATACCCATGTTTTTCCCTGTTTACTGAAATCACTTTATTTTCAGGCACTTATTTAATGCCTTTATTTCATTACTGTACAGAAACACAGAATTTTGAGGTTAGTATCATAACCCAAATTTAGTATAAGAAGACAGGTTGGGGGGATGGATGGTCAAACAAACATCGGACTGTACAGCAGGAGACAGGTGATGGAGTTCATGTACTCTCAATTTGCAGGAGCACTGCTGGACCCGTTAACATGAGCGAACTGTTTAGCTCAAACTAGCTGATGTTCAAGTAAAAAATTTTGATCTAATGATGACATACGAGGAAAACTCAGGGAATTCCCTAATGTATCATTGAAATACTTTCAGCAATGGTTCATACATTTCAATCTGGACCACAAATGTTGGCCAGTTCAACTGATGCTTTGAAACCAACCAAACATTCTTTCTTATTTTATACAACAATAATTAGTTTTTTCTTGAAAGGTTGTTTGACACGCGTCTACAACACTGACAGCTAGATGACCCTATATATATTACAATGTAAGAATATTTTCCATATATCCATTCAAATATCAACTCAGAGAACAAAACCCAGCTCATTCGTCTGCAACATGTTCACCAAATGAGTCAACAGTAACCACTGTACCGTTGGTCATGATATTATGTAAAGTGCAACGCTCGAAAAATAATGTAATATGAGATGTATGTGTGTGTGTGTGTGCGTGTGTGTGTGTACGTGTGTGTGCGCATTGATTACATAATGACGTTGGCAAGCAATCTCTGCTGAACTGGAGCTTTCATGACTCCTGCCAGTTATTAATATATTCAAGTCCACTTACTTTAATTTAACACCTTGTTAAAGAAACACTTAAATTCAATGCTCAAGTTTCCAAAGCAAAGAGGCATCTGTCTTTTGCTGTAAAGGACCTGCGTGCACACAGCTGGTGATCTGCAATCAGAGCTAAAGTTTGGACATCTGACTTATAAACTCGCTCTAAAAATGAAATCATGCTCTTTCTGGAAAACTCACAAGTATATTACATGTGGGGATGCTGTGCTATATGAACATATTTCAGCTATCACCCAGGAGAAAACCTTCAACATATGTATAAACAATACATAAAATAAAAAACAAACCTGAATACATTTTGACAGACGTCATTAGATAACCATCCCAACGAGGAACTGTTTGTTACATACAACATAGAGTACAACACTATAATCCATGTCAACTCAAACACATTACAGCTGAAAAACAGATGAAACTAGACTGGAAAATCACTTTTCTTACCAGAGAAGAAGTTTAAATCCTTTCAGTTGTGTCCTGATCACACAGCAAATCTATCTTATAATACTATCATAGGACTGACGTCCTAGTCTGGAGTTTGGGCACTGTATATGTAAAGAGCATCACTTTGCCTGTGCAGGCAACACACAGACAGAGCTGAGGGATTAGAACAGCAATGGATAGCAGCCCCCCCACCCCCGCCCCTCACACTCTCTTTCTGCAGCACTCCTCCCCGCTGCTACCCACCCATCACATGCAAAGTGGTACAACCCACCTCTGTGCTGCAGTGTATGGTAGAATATTCCATTTGTCTTGCTGGTGGGGAGAAGCCGGGTGTGGCGGCTAGAGGCGTGCGGGGGGATTGTGAGAAGGCAGATGGGAGGCCGGTGGGAGGGGGATGGATGGAGGCAGGGAGGGATGAATAGAGCAGGAGGTGGAGTAAGGGAGTGGTGGTGTCCCAGTGACAGATGTGTTGACTTAGTGTGAGAGCAGAGATGCTTTCTACACAATGATGGAAAAGTGCTGCAGCTTGACACAGATACTGCATGATGTTGTCACTCTGTGTGTTGGTGTTTGTGTATGTCTTCTCACTCCCCTTGCCTCGTTTCATCTTTATTCGACTGCTGCAGTGACGCTGTCTTCATGTATTGTAGCAAAAAGTAAAGAGCAGTGTGTGTGTGTGTGTGTGTGAGACAGAGAGAGAGAGAGAGAGAGAGAGAGAGAGAGAGAGAGAGAGAGAGAGTTGATCTCTGTCTGCTCATGCCACGCAACTTTATTTATTACTTTATTCATTGTTACCTCCGCTAAGTATGTTTTGTTCTACCTTTT
>CAAKHC010008709.1:0-10285 GCA_901007825.1 Macroramphosus scolopax | reverse complement strand
CAACCCCAAGCACCACAACCCCAAGCACCGTAACCACATCCACTGCTACCACAACACCAAGCACAACAACATCCACAACACAAGGATCAGCAGCCACATCCACAGCTACTACAACCCCAAGCACCACAACTGCAACCCCAAGCGCCGCAACCGCAAGCACCGCTACCACAACACCAAGCACAACAACGACATCCACAACACCAATATCAGCAGTCACATCCACAGCTACCACAACCCCAAGCACCTCAACCACATCCACAGATACCACAACCCCAAGCACCTCAACCACATCCACAGCTACCACAACCCCAAGCACCTCAACCACATCCACAGATACCACAACCCCAAGCACCGCAACCACATCCACCGCAACCACAACCTCAAGCACCGCAACCCCAAGCACCGCAACCACATCCACAGCTACCACAACACCAAGCACAGCAACCACAAGCACTCCTACCAATTCCCCAATGGCCCCGTCTACAACCTCATCCACAACAACACAAAGCACCGCAACCACATCCGAAACAACAACCCCAAGCACCACAACCCCAAGCACCGTAACCACATCCACTGCTACCACAACACCAAGCACAACAACATCCACAACACAAGGATCAGCAGCCACATCCACAGCTACTACAACCCCAAGCACCACAACACCAGCAACATTCAAAACAATCATATCCACAACTGCCCCTTTCCAAAGCACCTACACTATACCCGAAACCACCGCAATGACAGGCATACCTAGAACTACAACACCACCAAGCACGACTATACCCCAAACAACTGTAATGACGACCACACCTACAGCTATCACACACTTTAGTTACGCAACTCCAACCCCAACAACCACAACTGTACCTTCAACAACCTCAACTAAACCAACCCATATCACAACTTCACTGCTAATACCCAAAACACCAAGCACTACGACTCCAAGAATCACAACTACATTACAACCCACCACAACTACAGCTATCCCAACTACGCTTCCAACAACCACAATCCTGCCATCAACTACCACCCCCCCTTACACCACCACTACACCACCACTTGCTGACAGTACAACGGCAAGCACCAAAGCAACACCTCTACCAACCACAACCTCTCAGCTGATATTGTCACCTAAAACAGCCAAACCCTTACCTATCTCGACTACAGAAGAAACAACAACTGAAGGTAAGCAACCGATATTAATGTATCCAATTTCTTCAATTCTTGTGGTTATAATAATACAATTAAACAATGCTCAACGCAATGAATGAAAGGTGAAGGTCCATATAGGCGAGACATACTATAAAAAAGCACTTCAGAGTATATACCTTTTCTTGAATTAAATTTCCACATTAACATTTGAATCCCCATAGGCCTGGCATATCTGCAGCTGAAGATGACATCCTTCGGTGAGGTCAGCAATGGGACCATCATTGAACTGGTTAGACAGGTATGTGAAACAAAAGGACTAAACTTGTGAATGCAATTAATGCAAAACTACAAATGATAATATATGCATGCCAATTAAGCCATGCAAACATATATAGTGGTGATTGATCTTCTGACGTTTGTTCTCTTTACTGTCTGTTCAGTTTTTCAGAGACCAGCTCCTGAATGGAACAGACCACACCGTCACTGTGACAAACATTCGAAAGGTTGATCCGTAGATGCTTCTTTGGTGATGGTGAGGGAAGTGAATGGATAGCAAACACCAATTCAAGTCTACACTCACAGCTTATTAAACAGAGCGCTTTATTGGAGTGCAACACATACAAATTTGTACTTGATTGTACAATAGTGAGCAAGAACAACGTTTCCCAAACAGACTCAATGATGATGTAAAACTCACTGCTCACACGTACCCTTCTGTAGTGCTTCCAAAGAAAGAGAGAAGTGTCAAATTCTAATAATACAATGGGATATTCAATTACAAGCAATTGAATCGCTAAAGAGGCTTTGTAACTAGAGAACCACTTTCCATGCCGACAAGCCCGGCAGTAACCAGGAAACTAGGGAACTGCGGTTCTTGGCCACCCCTTACTTACACAAATGAGGAAGGACTGCACAAAAAACATTGGCAAGAATATAATGAGTGAATTCCTCATACCATGTGCATGAGTATTTCATCCTGAAACAGGTAAATCAGGGTTCTGTTGGATATGACTGGCAGACTTCCGATGTGTTTAATGAATGTGAACCTGCACTGTTTGATCATGATTTGATTCATTGAGCTGAGTGATGCTTTCTTTTCAATCTATTGGAAAACCAGAATATTTAATCGTTGCTTGTTTGTTACATGGTGCTTTCGAGCCCTGAAAATTGAAACTTAAGCTTGAGTCTGATTGTACAGAAATCTGAGGAAATGACGTGACTTCTAACTAGACTGATTTAATAAGTCCAAATCTTCCTAATGAGTCATAATCTAGTTTTACGTCTTCAACAGAGCAGGATGTCTGTTTTTTTAGATCATGGCCCCAAGTGGTCTGATAAGTGTTTGACAAGTCGCTAACGTGGCGTTGCTCCAAAGAGTCATCAAAACAAATTCACTCGAGTTGCTACATGATGGCGACAGCCCAAATACTATATTGAAAGCTTTAAAACAGAGTCTGCAAATCAATGGCAGCTATATCCACTTCTTTTATATAGTCTATACCCTGAACATAGTTTGTCATTTCTTTTTGTCTTGCTGCTTAGTATTTTTTTTTCTCCAAAATTAAAATTTGATATCATTTTTTTTTAAAAATAATTCTATAAAATAATTTTGTACAAATACTCGTATACTTGATATAGTACATGTACATTCCGATGTTCACCACTGCTTATGTTTGACACCACCATAACCAAACAGATTTTAGACTGAATATTCATAGCATTTGTTTTAATGTTGTTATACCTTATTGAAAGGTGAACAAAGTCTCAACTGTTGAAATGTCACTTTTCATACCAAAAGAAACTTTAATCGCCATTTTTCTTTTAAAGACATACATTTATAGGTTAAAACAATACAATAACTGCCTTAAAACATGTGAATATTCAAGGATAGTAACAAGTGAACATTTATTATTTTGTGTCTAAAATCTTTGCTCTATTCAAATTATATTTTAAATTCTAAATGTCTAATTATAAACATTAACAATTAAATATGTAATTGTGGCATCTGCTCTGTAAAATACCATGTAGAGGCAGGATGAAAATATGTGTATGGAAATGTATCCTGGTATAAATGTTATGTTGGAATACGTAATAAAATGCAAGTACGACATGGATGAATGCATATTTCGAGTTCACCTTCCTGAATCTCTGTCAACAGCAAACTGCAGTATATCCACACTGTGTTTCTGTAATAGTGATTGTAACCATAATAACCTGCACAGCAGCTATTACACACTTGACCTTGTGCAGCCTGTATGAATAAAGGGTCGCGTCAGGTACGATGACTAATGGTGTATTCATGAGTAACTGGGAATCAGGGAAGTCTCGCTGTCATTCTGTTCCTTAACAACTCTTCAATCTCCACTTGTTGGGGAACATTCTCCTCAACCCCAGCATTCATTTTCTGCAGAAATCTTTGAGTTAAAAAATATCAGCAGTACGTGAAGCATCCCAGAGAACATCTGCTTCATCACCTGGCCATTCCTTCAGTGTGGCGGTCCTCTTCGTCTCCCTCTGCATGGAAACGCGTAAAGCCCAGGGCCTCGTGCACAGCTCTGCTCAGCAGCGCCAACAGGCCTTCGTCATCTTTCACTCCCCTCGGTAAGAAGAGCTCCAGAGCGCAGGTGGAGGCGTGGGGCAGACGCACACCTAACATGCTTGCATCCTGAAAAACAACATGAACGCAGATGCTTCTTCGTTTGTCGCTGGCAAATCTGAGGACAGGTAATTAAGCTTTAAATGAATCAGTTTGCAGCTGCTGACTTGCATGCAGCAAGATATCCTTCTTATTGAATAGGACTTATTTGTAATCGCTTTCCAGAGCATCTGATGAATACCAACCTGGGAGTAGAAACACAGGGAGATCAATCTGGGGAACCCGAGAGGAGGCAGATTATCAGCTCCTGTGATGAAGACGAGGAGGTCTTCAAAGGAGAAATCCGTCTTGCTATCTGGTTATGAACACAAAAAAAAAAAAAAGGTACTAAAACATTCTCTCAACACAGCATTTTAATGCACGTTTCTTCTACCAGAGTCTCATCTCTTCATTATTACTGCTGATCAAGGTTAGGACTTGTTCCCAATGTCCAACGGTTTCCTCCTCCGCTGCCCTCAGCTGGCTTTCTGGTTGGCTGTAGCAGACAGTGAAGAGCTCTTTGAACATCTCCTTGGTCAGAGGCTGCTGCTGTGAACTTGTCATCACTGGCAAGAAGGCCTCCCATTGGGACTTCACCATATCCCACAATCCACCACAACTGTTCAGCCCCTTGGTGAACTGGGAGATCATACTGGCCACCCTGAAGGAAAACACAATGGTTTCATTAGCTCAATGAAGAGGACATTTTAAATCAAGTGATATTTGGTTTGAGTGACTAAGAGCTTAAAATAAAACTTAAAAAACGTAATAAAACATGCAACAAAAAACAAAAAAAACCTAATAAGACAAAGACTGTCTTACTAAGAGTGAAGGGATCTTAGATGTATCAGACTGTATATTTCATGGACTGCAACATGGAAGGAGGCCAATTATTAAGTAAAATGTTTAAGGAATGCATGTTGAGTTATGTAACTGAAGTTGCCACCAATAACCACAGGTGGTGCCAAAGCAACCTGAACTGAAATCTTGAGAATTAGATCATAGAAAAGCAGTTAATATTTGATCCATCAGAAACAAAATAAATTTGGAGAGAACCTACCAGCAGCCATTTGCCTGAATATCAGAGCTATCGAGACAAACCTTGAGTGTATGAATGCATGTATGTTATTCGTGTGTGTGTGTGTGTGTGTGTGTGTGTGTGTGTCACCTGTGGTAGATGTAGTGTTTGACCAGGCGCGTATAGATGGCCGGAATTTCCTCAGAACGGGCCGAGTAGATACCAGGAATCCCGCAGTTTGACACCCAGTTGCATAAACTGGGAGACAGCAGCTTCACGTCGGTACAAGTGTGCAGCTACAAGAAGAGCAGTCATTTATGTGTGTATGCACGCACACCACATTCACAACCCTCTGCTGACATACATGACAAATATGTAGTTAGAGTTTGGAACAGTGTCTTATTGTGTTTGTCTCTCCTCACTCAACAAATTGGATGTATGATGATTAAGGCACAAATAATGTGTGTGTGTGTGTGTGTTCCACCTGTTTTAGTCGGAGCTGCACTTCCGCATCCACGATATCTCTCCAGCTGAAGTTCTCCAAGGAAGCATTGTGGCCACACATCAACTGTTATTACAGGAGATAAAACATCAACTGTAGGATCCTCCACAATTTCACATTGTTTTTTTTACATATGAAATGCATTGCTGACAACCTGGTAGGCGGCCGGGTGTAGACAACGAGGTCCCTGTCCACCCTGAGCCAGCGTCCAACCAATAAGAACGCCTGCTTCGTAATACCTCCCATCTTCAAGAGCTTTGAGGTCGTAGGTCAAAAACAGGCGTCCGGGATGACCCTCGAAAATAGAGCTTTGCTGCAGCTCAAGCAGCGTCAACCTGGATGAGTGAAACATTTAAAAAAAGGTTTGTCAGTGCTTCTTCATAGATTACAGATGACAGAGTTGATTATGTATGTATTATGTATTATGTATAAAGCAAATGTCTTTTCTGGAGTTGGAGTTTCGCTGGAGGGAAATCATTGGTGTCTTTTTGTTCTTCTGTACAAACCTATTATTGTAAATAGTAGATGAGATTGATAGTCAAAGATTTTAAAAAGGCAGAAACATTCACAACCTGAAGAATTCTCTGAGAGGCCCCTCCTGGCCATCAGCCTCCTCTCCACTGAAGGAGATGATGGGTGTGGTCCTGAAGCAGAAGCCCGGCCTCCTCGCCACCTTCAGAGCACTTAGGAGCGGATCTCTCCTACTCACCTGGATGGCGGTTTTTATGTCTTGATCCAGGTTTTGTTGTCTGAACAATCTCAGGATGGTGTCCAGGTCTAGAGTAAACTAGAAACCAGAGAGGGAGAGAGGCAGGTTTACCAGGAGACACAGAGGAGACTCTTTCTGCTGTAAAATTGTAAATTTCCCCATCGTGGGAGGAATAAAGGCTTTCTAATCTAATCTAATTCCTTTACTGACTCTAGTTCAATCAAAGGAACTTATAGAAGTGTTGATGTACAACAGTGACCTCTGCTGGCAGAAGATGTAATTACATGATACTGTGAGTTGTGATGGGTACTTGTATCAGTGCAGAGTGAAGTAAACTCACCTCCTCTGTGGTCTCGGGAACATGTGGCTGGATCTGTTGTTCCGGTCGACCGTCTTCGTCCTGGCAGCTCTCTGTGCTGGCCTCCAAACAGAACTCCTTCCTGAAAAGACACAATAAACACACGATGCATTGTAAATACCCGAAATCAGATATATGATTTAAATGATTATTTTTCTTCAGTTACGTCTTGATGCTTCTTACCTGTCCACCACAGGTCTCTCGCTCGGTGTCCGATCAGAAACTGCCTGGTTAGACGAGACCACATTTGAAATCATTATTTGTCATGAGTATATATTAGACTAGACAATATTGACATGAATTTATGGAGGGTAATATATTAAACAGAAGGTGTGTCGCTATCAGGAACCTGAAACAGCTCAATCTAATTCATTGATTTTATCTCACTTTATTTATTCTTTATGTTTTGTTGTTAATCCATGAAGGGAAATACACACACGCCCCAGTTGGGGGTTCGACCTCTTTGCAGGGGATCACTCAGTGCGTTTCCATGGGCAGCTTACCCGATATCGCAATTACCTCCTACCACCCGCTGTGACCCCCTGCTGTGGCTTATCCGAAAGTACATGTCGGAGAAAACACTCGAGAAACAATCGAGAAACCGGCCGGAGCATTGCTAACTCCGATCCGCTATGTGGCGCTGGAGCGCTTTCAGCAAGTGACAACGAGTCTTTTGGCTGCGGTGAGAGTAGAAGAAGCGTAGAAGAAGAGCGCCGACCGCGTTCGATTATAGTCTTTAATATAGTATTTCTTCAAGCTTTAACCACAGATTCATGACAGGTGGTAGCCATGGTGTCGTTTGACGTCGTCCTGGAACAACGCCTCCTTTTATTGCGTCGCTCGTGCTGTCTTCGTCTCCTTCCACGTCCGGGAGAAAGTCGCCGGCGGAAATAGTCGCGCATGCGCAGACTGCGTTTCCCGTTACCAGCTTACATGATGTTGGCATCGAGCAACCATCGAGCAACTACCGAGTTACCCAGGTGCGCTTATCCGGTAACGAGAAACCCGATGCTTGTCCGATGCTGACTCGATGTAACTGATATACCCTGTTTACATGCATTTGCATAACCCAGATCTTGTCTTGTAGTTATCTTGTACGATGCTAATTGCTGCATGGAACCGCACTGACTGTTTACCTGCGAATAGTCAAAGTGGCTGAGGATGTATAATCCTCCCTGACTGGAGATCCTGAGGACCTGCTCTCCGGTCCAGCCATCTGCAGGGGGGTCTGGGACAAACAGGAACCTTGAGCCCTGCACACACTGTAAAACACACACATGAACATAGTTCATAGACTTCAATACAACATAGGATTTGTTTGATGCCTGACTGGGAGTTGCAAACTTGGTTTTAATCTTTGTGGCAAGAAAATCTTTAATTTTGTTTTATTTCTATAAGCCAGCCTCAATTCTCAGACCTCCAGAGAAATAAATAAACCAAATGCACATGTGCACACCTGCAAATAGGTGAAGGAAAACCTTTGTCGTGGCTGTTTTACAAATCGGCCCCGGAAAAGAACCGCCAGCCGACTCTCCATCTGACTGGCCGACCAACTGCAGTCAATGGTGATGCGAGCAGTCATTCCCATGGCCGAGAGGACTGCTCGCTCTTTGCCCCGTGGAACGCAGTTACTGTGGGGACGAGAAGAGATTAATATATTCTATCAGACAACAACATGTATCATCATGTCCTGGAGTCCAACTGTGCCCACAGTCAAAGTACATTAAAAAAGGTACAATTCGTTCTTAGTGTTTCAAACTCCAAATCCCCATTACAAGAAAGGACTGCAGCAGTAATCCCACTGGGCCATTGGCAACCTTAAATCAGATGAATGGGACGTTTCAGCCAGTATACCATCTGTCTGCTACCCTCTCACCTCTGCAGCTCTGCCAGGTAGTGTTCTCTCGGGAGACAGACGACATCTCTGACCTCCAGAACCCTCTTCTGTGGCATCAGTTTCTTCCATTTGAGCCGGCGCGCTTTGCTCGGAGAGTCTGTCTGTGGCATCCGAAGCAAACATACAGACATCGATGATGCAATAGATCCACAGCACTGACATATCAAGATTTCTCATATTGAACACAGGCAAAGACACCTTTTTGTGATGCAAACCATCCAGGAAAATAAGTCTTAAAATGTTTGCCGCAGGAAAGAAACAAACCGGCTCCAGCATGGATGGTCACCTCACTGGTGATGGACACGTCAATCAATTGAAGATTAATCAAGTAAACTGGTGTAAATAATCTATCAATAGGTCTAACTAACTGCGACTGAAACTTTAATGCAGACAACAGTCAGAGACCGTAATCAGTGTTGATTGATTGATTGATTGATTGATTGATTGATTAATTGATTATATGACACATGCTCCCTGGGAGCCCCTTCAGGGTGTGCAAAACAGTGTTTCAAGATTATTGGGATGCGAGGAGGCTCAGAGGCTCAGAGGCTCATCTCCCATCAGCCAGATGACGGGGTTTCAAAATGTTAGCACACATCCAGCCTGCAGGAGTGTGAAGACACTGGTCAGAAAATGCATGCTTCTCCAACTGCAAACCCTGGATTACCCCCGACATAAAGGCTCTGCTGAAGGATAAATATAGGGTCTTTTTGTCAGATCAGGCAGGGAAAGAACAATTACAGGAAGAAGATGGAGGAACAGCTAAAGCAGAGCAACGTCAGTAGAGTCTGGAGGGGAAAACCATCTCTGGGTACAAGGAACCTAACGCCCAACCAACGGGGGACCTAAGGTGGGTAACTGACGAATGTTTTCTTCAACAGATTTGATCAGTCATCCACCCCCTCCCCGGGAAAGGTAACACTGCTGAAACCCCCACTGGTTCCTGTGTCTGGTAATGACCCTGCCCACTCTCCTCCACTGCTCCCCCTGTATATAAATTGTCCTCCCCCGACCTCAACAAGGGGTGTGAACTCCCATCCCCCCTCCTCCAACATGTCCCTCTCAACAGATCAGGTGAGGAGGGAACTGAGAAGGTGCAAGGAAGGCTGCAGGTCCTGATGGCATCAGCTCAAGGATCCTGAAAACCTGTGCAGACCAGCTGTGTGGGATTGTGGGGTACAACTTCAATTTGAGCTTGAGGCTGGGGAAGTGGAAGACGTCCTGCTTGGTACCCTCCCTCACCTAGAAAAGGCTGGCAGCACGGTGAGAATCATGTTCTTTGACTTCTCCAGTGCCTTCAACACCATCCAGCCCATCCTGCTGAGGAACAAGTTGGAGCAGTCAGGGGTGGACCACCATCTCTCCACCTGGGTTCTGGATTACCTCACCGACCGTCCACAGTACGTGAGGGCCCAGAAGTGTCAGTCGGACACTATTATCTGCAGCACGGGGGCTCCCCAGGGAACGGTTCTGGCTCCGTTCCTGTTCACCCTCTACACTGCAGACTTCAAATACAACACAGCGAGCTGTCACCTGCAGAAGTTCTCTGACGACTCTGCCATCGTCGGCCTCATCACAGACGGGGTCGACAGGGAGTACAGAGAACTGATACAGGATGGAGGAACCACCTCCAGCTCAACACTAGCAGGACCAAGGAGCTGGTGGTGGACTTCCGAAGGCGCAAACACCCCCCCCCCACACCGGTGAACATCCAGGGTACGGACATTGACTGTGTAACATCCTCCAAGTACCTGGGTGTTCACCTGAACAATAAACTGGACTGGTCTGACAACTCTACTGCTCTCTACAAGAAGGGTCAGAGCAGACTCTTTCTGCTCAGGAGACTCAGGTCTTCTGGAGTGGAGGGGGCTCTCCTCAAGTCCTTCTCTGACTCTGTGGTGGCACCAGCCATCTTCTACGGGTCGGTCTGCTGGAGCAGTAGCATCTCAGCTACTGACAGGAAGAGACTGAACAGACTGGTGAAGAAGGCCAGCTCTGTCCTGGGCTGCCCTCT
>CAAKHC010008707.1:20863-34305 GCA_901007825.1 Macroramphosus scolopax | reverse complement strand
TATGTCGTATGTTATTGCGTACATTGGCTAGATAATGTGGCAGGTTGTATCGGCCTGGTGCCAGATTGTCTGTACTCTCTGTATCCCCAGATTGACTGTCAGGGACTGGGCCTACTATGAAATGAGACACACACAATATTAGTTAGTTAGTTAGTTAGTTAGTTAGTCAGTCAGAGAAACATAAGATCAGGAGACTCATCAGCCTGTGAGTCTCCTGATCTTATAGTTCTGGAGTTCAGTAAAGTCTTGAACTTGGCAACAGTATTAGGAGTCTCTGAGATTCTTCCATCAGTGCTGCCTGTCCAAGCAGAGCAGAGGTTTAATGCTGGAATCTGGTGTCACTGTGTGTCTCTCCGCAGGAAGCCGGCTTCACTGGATTCATGCGCAGCCTGCGAGGACGCGACCAGGAGAAGGTGGTCAAGAGGAAGGAGGAGCTCTGAGGGGCCCCGTGCTGGGAGCACAGTTTGTCATTGCACTGTGACCTTTGACCCTGACAAGGGCTCGATCAGCACTGACGTGGGAGACTTACTGACCTCAGCGAAAGGCAATTCTTTTGATACCATGGTGATAACGTTTGTGATGCCAACAGAGGAGCTGCAGTCGGAGCGACCTCGCAGACACACGGACGGAAACCTTTTACTTTCTTTCTCTTTCTCTTTTGTTGCCCAAACACTGTGACTGCATCCGTGAAAAGCTTCATCCTTTACTGTATCTATGCAATACCTCCCCTCCTGCCCCCCCAGTGAGGAGTTACAGCTGGACACCGTCCCACCTCACCGGGGGCCGGTCCCATCAGAGGAGACCAACCCTGACTGACTCTCAGGTGTCGGCTCCATCACTTTTGTATATTCTGTCTCCAGTCCAGAGCCATCCGGAGTGTTGCTTTGTTCTCCTCTCTGATCAATAACCAGATCAAAGCCCAAAACTATCGACATGTGTTGTAGCAATGTGAAGTTCAATGAAGGCCAAAGGGTCGATGTTCTGCACGGTTCCAGGCTTTAGTGGTTCTTTCTTTCTCTTATAAACAGTGGCCTTAAAAATACATACAAATCAAACTAACTGAAGCTGCAGAAACACATGAGGCCCGGAGTCCATGGCCTGAGGCCCGGGGTCCGAGGCCCGGGGTCCGAGGCCCGGGGTCCGAGGCCCGGGGTCCGAGGCCCGGGGTCCGAGGCCCGGGGTCCGAGGCCCGGGGTCCGAGGCCCGGGGGCCTGGGGTCCGGGGTCCGAGGTCCGGGGTCCGAGGTCCGGGGTCCGAGGCCTGGGGTCCGGGGTCCGAGGCCCGGGGTCCGAGGCCCGGGGTCCGAGGCCCGGGGTCCGAGGCCCGGGGCCTGGGGCCTGGAGCCTCCAGAGCAGTTCACCATGAGAAGCTATTCAAATGCCAAATACAAACCTTTCCTTCATATGTTACTGATAATCCCACATTCCCAACATTCCGGCGCCGGGCTGAATGTGAGAAGGTCCTGACGATCGACACCTGAGGTCATCCTGAGAGGTTCAGACGTCCTTCTGCTGAAGAGCAGCTGAGTCCACGTCTCTGGTTCAGCTCTCACTCCTCCCATCATGTTTAATAGTAGAACTTCACACAATATAAGAGGAGCAGTGAGTCAGTAACTCCGTCCTGCTTCTCCCATCATCATCTTCATCATCTTCATCTTTATCTCATTTGGTTTTCTAAGCTTTGTGTTTTCAGCTTCGGCCACTATAAATATTCCAGTGTTTATGTGCAGCTGTGTTTTATTATTCACGACCTTCTTTTCTTTCTTTATGATTAAAGTTCTCAGGGAAAGCGAGACAATTAAAGGGAACAAGTTTGTTTGTGATTTTGCATTTCAGCTGAGCAGTTTTCAGTCCGTCAGGTCACCACATGAAACAGTTTTCATTTATATCCCGAGAACATGAAACAACAGAGATGATCCTGTCAAACATTGTGATTGATGAAGCTCAGACATCCATCTCACTGTATACCAGAGCATTCAGCTACAGGAGGTGACCGTTAACTCGCAGGTTCGATGCCTGGACAGACGACCGCCTCTGTCTTATCCCAAAGGTTTCCTCCATGTTTGGTGGGAATGTGTCTCACTGATGCCAAGAAGTCATTGTTGCCTTTGTTGATGTTTCTGTCCTCAGCCATATGTACAGCTCAGCCCGTCACCGTTTGGACCTCACGAGGTAACAACAATCAAATAAAGTCAAACATTTCAAACACGGTGTCACTTGTCGTTCTGTTCAGAGAACAGACGTAAGTTATTATATTAATGCCGTTACCTGGAGATAACGAGTTCATTGTTTCATTATCTGGAGATAGTTTTCATTCAGAGTTCATGATCTCGTCCTCCAGAGATAACGAGTTGTGTCATTATCTGACCTGTCAGTTATTGATGGCTGTATTGTTGTCATGATGTCATTCTGTCTGTCAGGCGGGAAACAAACGAACCTCCAGCTTGGCTCTGTGGACACTGATCTCTGATCTCTGGAGCCGGACGTCCATGAAACCACAGCTCAACTCTTCTTCCAGACAAGCAGTTCGATGTAATGAATCTTTTGGAGGATCAGCCTGCCTGGAGTCGAGTCCTCAGCCTCAGCCTGAGCTGTGACTTTGAGGCCGGACTTTCTGTGTCCCCTCTCTTCCACCCATGCTTAGATGAAGTGTGGTTGTTTGGATGCAAGCAGCGTTGCGTCTCAGCTGGCTGATTAATGCCTGCGAGCGCCGGCACAAATACCCTCTCAATCCCAATTTCACCTGAGAGCTTTTTCAAATGTGCGGCGCACCTTCTTCATGCCTGGGAGCGCCACTTCATTGGGGGTTTTTTGTGGGTTTTCTGGAAGGGGAGCGACAAGCTCTTTCACCTGTGGAAAATAATCATAAGAAATGGAGGTCGGAGGGTTGTTAATACAAAGTCATGGTCTGCTCAGATTCAAGCCTCCTCAGCAGAGGCTGTTCTGCTGTTGTGGATAATTGTGTCCTGAGCTGCTCTGACGTCAGGCTGCCGCCTGTCCTCGTCCTCACCTCTGATAGTTTGGGCTTATTCAATCACACACGGCCCCTAAATAAAGGACACATCACAGGAAATAAAACCCTTTAATGTTGATTCAGAATCTGAATCGATGTGTCTGCTGGGGAGAGATTCTTCTTCTCAGTAGTCTAAATATGTTGCAGCCATCGCTGAGAGAAGCTCCATTATTAAATTATAATAAAGTACATCCTCTCAATATAAATGTCACATTTATTTATAAATGCAGCCAGGTCATGGAGTGCGTTGCCATCATGGCTCTGATACCTCCAGACACCAGACAATCTCTTGTGTACAAGTATGAGAAGATGTTTCTACTGCCAGCACGTTGCAGTAACATCCATACTGAAACTTTACCATCTTTTCTTCTTTGATATGAAGGTTCATTCAAATACACCTGCCAACAACTGATGGGAGAGCCGGACGCAGCTTCTGGGCCGATACTGATGTCGATGTTTCAGATGATCAACATGATGTGAATTCAGAGTTTTCTACTTGTCGACTTTGTTGTTTAAAAAATAACTGAATTTTTTTTATTTTTAATGTCTTTGTTGTTTCAGCAGGTTGACTAATGATGTGGACAATCACAAACAGATGAACATCGGCCACGGCCATCTGTGAATGTCATCTTATTTATCCGCCGATGGAAATGTCCGGCTGATAAATGCGTGCATTCCCAAATGAAATATATCAGGATGACACCCCCGGGGAAACACAGTGACACATTTGAAGGCTGATGTGTTTGCACAGTTTACACTGTGTCACTGTGAATGTCGGCATCGCCCTCCTCACACCTGACGTCCTCTCTACTAAACACTCGCCAAGACCCCGGGGCTATTAATCAACCTGCCAGCGGCAGCAGACATCCATCATCCACGCTCACGCTGCGTGCTGGCATCACACAAACACACACACACACAAGGACGATGAGGCAGGAGCCTGTCTCTCAGGCTGACACACTGCTCTAAGAAGATTGCCTGGGTGTGTGTGTGTGAAGGAAGAGGCCACGAACAATGTCTGGATCGCAGTTTTCATTTCCTCTGGTCACACTTGTGTTTTCTTTTCCTATTCAAACAGGAAATGTATTAAAGGAGAAAATGCTGCTGCCAGTGAATGGCCTATTTCAGGTCTGATTTAAGCACTAAAGCTTGGCAGGATCTGGGTTTTCTTTTTTTATGTTATTTAAAATTTAATATTAAAGAAAAACCCCTCTGTGCTTCAGATGCTCAGAGCCTGTTTGATGTGTTACTGGCTCACCCTGGAAAAAAAACAACTGGGACGCCCGGCACTTCAGAACAAACCAAGAAAATTTATGAAATATAAATAGTGAAACAAAGTCCCACAATGTTATGACCATGTGTGAATATAGCAGTGCAACAGTACTGTTTGTGTATACCTATACTTTTTATGTGACACAGAAAACAAGTGATATGGTATAATTAAAATAACTGTTCTCTTACTACCCCACAACTACCCCACATATTACATATATTACGTATACTGTGTATGTATATATATATATATATATATATATATATATATACTGTGTGATATAAAAAACATTTGGTACATAAACTACAGCAGTTTCACAGATGAGACAATAAAAAAAATGAACGGGAACACAGAAATGTGAATATATTCTTCATGAAGTAACAAAGTATAATCTGTAACATGGAAGAAAACAGTGAAAGAAGTGGATACTGTGTGTATATATATATATACATATTTTATGTAGAATTTTGTTATATTCTCAATTTCAGACCTCAGAGTGAAATGTCCTTCTTGTACAGCTCTTCCTCATCCTTTAAAAGAATCTGGCAGATATGATAATTGTCGAATGTTATATCTGTAATCAGTAAAAAGTATTTTACAAGGTGAATTGAACCATTAAGAAAGTACCACTGGAAGCTTAGAATTATTTTTGAAGGAAATCCAAAAATGTCATAAAGATTGAAAATATTATTCATATATATTCTGCTGTTAATAAGTAAAGAATAAAAAAAATATCGCGTATTCTCTGTGACGTTGACGAGATGTCGTTTGACCCACAATGCAAAGCGAAACAGCCACGTAAACGTACAGGAGAGCGCCGTAGCTGGATAGCTTCCGTAGCTCTCCGTACAGTTCCGAGCTTCATATCACAGACTCTCACATGATGTGACAACCTTTCACCAGGTAAAAACAGACACAGCCGCTCCCCTCAGTTTGACCTCTGTGTGTCTTTAAAGTTTGTTTTTTTCTCTGTCGTGACTTTTGAAAATAGCTAGCCTTTCGAAGGCTAGCCTGTTAGCTGACGGCTACTGCAGTTAGCAGCTAGCTAGCTAGCTAACCTGGTCCGGTGTATCTGTTTGTTGCTTGATACAAACTGACCGCTGACAGTACATGAAGCTTCTGTTAACACGAAACGTGTGGCTGAAACTGTCAGTTAGAGTTATCAGATGTGAATAACCACATTTGTTTGCTCCAGATACGAACACTTCATTCTCTCAGGCACCATCTGTTAAGCTAGCTGACTGACAGGCGTTTCTGCTGTCAAAAGCTTTCAATTGATTTAAAAACGGATCCATCCAGAATTACTGATGTTGAATCTTCAGTTTGCTTAGAAGCATCTCACGTCGCTGTGATGCTGCTGCTGCTTATGATGCTGATGCTGCTGTATCATCAGTGTGTGGAGCTGTCCATGGTGTAGAATCAGCTTTACTGAACAGGTGTGAACATGAGTTTGACTCCAGTGGTTTTTATATTGTTCTCAATCTACGAGAAAGAGACATAACAGATAAGAACAAGTTAAGAGTAGACGAGACTATTATGTAAAAAGTATGTAATTAATATGTGTTTATATGAATTAGGAATTAACAACAGATGAAACGTCTGTATATAAAGTCAACTGTTGAGTTATAAACAATACAAATAGTGCAAATGAAATAGAAATTGAAAACGTCCAAAGTCTGTCAATGGAAGTATAAGCACGAACACACTCAGGATTCATCTCATCTCAGGATGAACAAAAAGAAACTGTGGTGATCTGTGATGTTTGTTGCTTTGCAGAGTGCAGCTGATCACATGTTCAGGTTTATTGATTAAATACCTGATCATGTCATTAGGTAGTTTATTGTATTGCAACACTAATAGTAGCATGTCGTAACTGTTGTTATTGTGATACTATTGTCTACATGCGATATGAGGCCACAGTAACAGCATCGCCCTGTTAGTCGCTGTGTTGTCATGAGAAAATCTTAAGAAGAAGCCTCTCGATAATGAAGCCACCTTATAAACAGTCTCCCTGTTATCCCCAGTATAAACTTGGTTCCCCTGCTGGTGATTTAATACGCAGATATGTTATAATTGACATCTTCTGAAGATTTCATAAGTTAAAGTTCCGTCAGAGAAATGCACACTTGTTAGTACATGATGTCAGTTTAAAGAAGATGCTTGACTTAGAAGTCTCTCACGTCGCAGCTGTTTGGTTCTTGAGGAAAAAACAAGTGAGTTAGAAGTTGTAGAAGGAACGAAAGATTCAGAGTCACCAGGAAGTAACGGTGGACATTTCACTCCTGTCAAGTTAAAGCATCGAACAATGTAAAACTGTGGCAAGCTGTACTCATTTAGAATACAAGGAACAGTTAGGACTTAAAGGGACGGTGCACATTTGTCTGCCTGCAGAATTCCACTAAACATGCTGAGCTGATGTTCATGAGCGCTGATGAAGCGTGAACCAAGGATGAGATGAATTCATTTGTTTCTATCCCATTTATATACCCAATAAAGATCAACCGTACCTCCAAAATGACCATTGAAAAGAATCAACAGGAGGATTTATTGCCTCGCATTGCTTTGATTTGTTTATTGAATGACCGCCTGACGCATCACTGTTCTTCAATATGTACTTTCTCTCCATGTCTCCATCAGGCCTTCTGTAAGAGCACCACGTCTTCAAGATGGCCACGGTGTTGTTTGCCTCTGTGGTCCGGGTCGGGGACGGCCTGCCTCTCTCTGCGTCCACCGACTACGAGCAGGACAAAGAGCTTCAGGAAACTAAGAGACACCTCAAAGGTCTCTCCAAAAAACTGGGACAGTTTCCAGACCGCTGTACACTTAGAACTGGTCCCTACAATGTCAAGTAGGTCTAACGCTTTAATTTAATAGGAACCCATCACACTGAAACCAGGTGTGATGTAGAAGTGTTTCTTTGTTGACGTCTCTGTTCCACGTCAATATAAATGTACTGTCCTGTCTGTGTTCCGAGATATTCAGATAAGTCAGCAGTGTATAATGTGTGTGGATGTGTGAATTACCACTGCAGGTCCAGACGATAACGTGCCTGCCGAGGTGCATGCGAACATGAACGTGGTGTTTCTGTTAAACAAACTGTGAATGTGTGAATGTCAGGCGGGAATGTGTGAAAACAAAGAACTGAGATGAGTCGTAGCCAAGTATAATTAATGCATTATATTTTCTTACAATCTGCACAATGTCGTGGCCCATTTAAAGTTTTCCAAAGTTTCTGTCAAGAGAAAAAAAGTGCATGAACAGCACATTGTGTGTGTGTGTGTGTGTGTGTGTGTGTGTGTGTGTGTGTGGTTCAGTTTTACAAGCTCGCTGGGTGTTGGATATCTGATGGTGTGCGCTGCGAGCTACCCCAACGTGCTGGCATTCTGCTTCCTGGACGAGCTGCAGAAGGAGTTCCTCGTCACGTATGACACTAAGAGGATCAGCAGCGCCGTGCGGCCTTACTCCTTCATAGAGTTTGGTGAGTTTCACGACACGTGTTTGTCACTCTGTCGCCTTCGTTGTGTCTGCGGGAGACAATCCTGCCGTGCCACTGCAGCAAAACGAGTCCCGGGGTTTTGTAATCAGAGAGGAGGAAGAAGGAGAGAGACGATGTGTTCAGTCTCCTCCTGCTCCCGGAGGATTGCACCATTTGTTGCTCTCATCTACATATTTCCTTGTTGTTGTTGTTGTAAGACATCAGAAGTCCTGTGAAGTTTGATCACAGTTTAACCAGCAGCCATTCTGCTGCAGATACAATAATCCTATGATCCGATTGACCAACAGAAAAGACAGCAGGCCGATTGGCTGAATGAACCCTTAAAATGAGTCATCGCAGAGAACGACTCTTCTTCCACGTCTGAACGAGCTGCAGATTGTTTTCGTTATTCCTCTCAAGGTTTACATTTCCAGAGGAGGAATGTCAGATCTGATGCGTTTAACTCGCCTGTTTTATTAATCACCTCTCTGTCGTGCTGCCTCTCGTTCATCAGACACGTTCATCCAGAAAACCAAGCAGCGCTACAACAGCCCCCGCTCGCTGTCCACCAAGATCAACCTGGCCGACATGCAGACAGAGATCAAGCTGCGACCGCCCTACCAGCTTTCCCCTGAGGACCTGCAGGCCATCAATGGATTCTCAGTGCACACGTCATCCAAGTACAAGGGCATCGGTAGGACAGGGGCTGCTGACACACATTCACACTGGGCTGAGGGTTGCTGATGTGATGCACTTCATTTACACTCTGTTAAATTATCCAGTCTTTGCTGTGCATCATCCGGAAGGTTCAACTGGTCTCTACTGGATCCTTCCACAGTGAAGCAGCAACACAAGAGATCTGCACGCTGCACTGAAAGCTCCTGCACATCTACATTTTGCAACGTTTCAGTATCACTGACATCTTCGTCAGTTTAAAAGTTCTGTGAGCTTTTAATGCGTGTGCAGATGTTTTTGTTTGATGTTTTTGTTTGATGTTAACGTGACTTGTCGGCTGCACGTGTTCCTGTTATGTATAACTGGACAATCTGTCCAGTTTCTGCGGGCCTTTGTCAAGTGTTTGCATGTAGATGATGTCATCCTCTGCTGTCCTCCCTCTGCTTTGTAATGCATCAACACAAACCACACAGGATGAAAGAGTTCATTCTCTTGCTGGGCGACATTCAGAGCTGGCGTTAGCTGCAGGAAGACGTCTCCGTGGCTCACTCACAGGCTCAGAGCGGCTGCATGCAATCATGCAGATGCAGCTAGAAGGGAAGTGGTTTGCCCTCAGGGTCAAGCTTTATTCAATGATCTTGCATATTGTAGCTTCGATTTATTTACATTTATTCAGGAAGCAAAAACGTCCATTCTCACGCTGCACCAAGAACTTCTGTTCTTGTATGTAACATGTAAAGTTCTCCCGGCGCCATAAACTTTCTCAGAATTGTCAGGACGGACATGTCAGCGTAGAAATGACCAAACAGAAGGTCAACAGACAAGTTGAATTCAGATATCACTCTGCTGTTGCTCCACCCCCTCCCCTCGACCGTCAGCTGCTCATCCCTCTTGTCCACACTGTCACACCTCAGCTGCTCCAGACTAAGTGATGCCACGTCAGGTCACTCGGAGCCGCCGTGCTCCCATTCCTCTCTCAGGCAGCTCTCCACGCTGCGCTCGCTCTCCGTCACCCTCCCCAGCCTCCGCTTTCTAACCACATAAATCATTTCGTCCTGAAGGATGACGTATGCTAATCTGTGGTAGAAGAGCCTGCTTTCTTTATCATTTTAATTCAAGGATTGTCTCCGTGTGTTGTCCCCTGCAGCTCCCACCCAGATGTTGGAGCCAGTGACGCTGCCTGGCATCGTCTCCTGTGTGCTCAGTGTCCTGTGTGGAGGCCTGAACCTGCTGCGAGGGGTCCACGCCATAGAGAGTGTGTTGCAGGTGAGCATGTGACCACGCACACAGACTGACTGTCCACTTGTGTTAATGTAGCCAGAAGATTTGTTCCTGCGATGTGGGAGCGCGGCTACGTTAATAAAATGAAGCTCGCGAGGTCAAGAAACTCGGGCAGAGGATTTCCCCCCCTGTGAATTATAGAGACGAATCATGTCAGCTGACATCCAAAAAGAGCTTCACCCTGCCGCACGCCGCCCCTCCTCTTCTCTGAAACTGTAAATGTCCTGACTGGAACAAAAGAAACAACTTCCTGTTAATCCTCTTGTCCTGTTGGTGTTAGGGAGCCTCGTCTGGATGACGAGTGCTTCAAGACAAACTGACCCTTTTCTCTCTGCTCTTTTCTCCCTGTCGCCAGAATGACGATGAAGACTTTAATTACGTGATTGCCTTCTTCCTGGGGACGGCAGCCTGTCTGTATCAGGTAAGTGATGGTCCGCAGCGAGAGCAGCCCGTCACTGCTGCACTTTACAGCTCAGCAGCTTGTCAGCTGGAGTAACATTAGGAGGAGCTGGATGCATCACACCACCTTCTCTGGAAGGTTTCCAGCAGCTCCCGAATAGAGAAACACAGAGTGGTTGATTCATGGGGGAAACGTGCAGCCGGTGTAGATGGACTGGTGTTGGTTGAACATGCAGCTCACTGCCCAACTTTTCCTTCCTTTCAGTGCTACCTGTTCGCCTACTTCTCAGTCTGGAGGAACAGCAAGTCCTTCCTGGCCTTCGCCCTCATCTGTCTGTCCAACATGTATCTCTATGAACTGAGGAACATGTGGCAGGTCCTCTTCCACGTGACGGTGGGCGCCTTCATGACCCTGCAGATCAGACTGAGGCAGCCGCTGGGCAAAGCACCGGACTACAACGTCTGACGAACACTCGGGACGCGTGGAGCTTCACACTGATGGAGCAGAGAAGGTCCTGACCAGGACAGTGTGAACATAAACATCTCTGCCTGTTCAGGATGAGAAACCAAATGTCGTGGACATCCAGTCCCATTAGTATCTGATATCTTCTGAACCCTCAGCTCAGCCTCAAGTCAAATCCACGGGCTGCACACTCGCCCCGCTCAGTGTTGGTCACATCATTTCTCTGCTGGTGCAAACACAGACCTCCACCAGAGCCAGTAGATCACCTGTCAATCATCTGCATCTCCCATACAGTATGTGTGAAATCTGTTCATTAATGCCGACTCCGCCACATCATCTGCAACTGCTTGAACAAATCACGTTAGACTGCAGCTCCTGCGGTGGAGATGTTCCTCCCTAATCTCCACCGATGGACTCACGTCGACTTCAGCTACACAAGTTGTATTTAGCATCGAAGCTGTAAGTCTCCTCTCCAGACAGTCAAATGTTTGTCTCCATGGCAACGCGTCACCGCTCCAACACCTCAGTTGAGGTCCGAGTGTTAAACTATGCAATGCTGCCGGATGTTCTAGTGTTTCTTCAGTCATCAGGGGGCCAAGTGTCACATCTTATTGTGCTATTTATTAACTGACTGCTCAGATCCTGTTTTTAATTTGTTGTTCAGGTCCCTCCTCCTCCAGCTTTGTCACGTGACTGAACTTACATCCTAATGAACAGCATGTGTTGGTAACAGTAATGATGTGACGCGACGTCTCACAGGTCATAAAGGAGAGAGAGCAGTGATCTCCGTACAGGTCTGTCGGGGCGCTGCAGCCTCCTCCGGGACCTTCACTGCTCTCCAACAGGGTTTCAGACTTGACTGGAACTGAATCACGTATTTCTTTGTGTGTTTACATTCCACAGCTGTTCCGGTTGAGGAGTGAAATTCATGTTGTTCTAACTCTGGTGAGAGTTCGACACGTGATGAGGTCTGATGCATGTTGCTGTAACCGTGGAAACACAATTTAAATAAAGTTACAAACTGTACCGTCGGTATCAAACCTCCACCTGCACCGTGTGCATGCAGAGCTGCTGAGTTAATGAGGCAGCAAACGCGTCATTTCAGGAGAAATGATGTTGAAAGGTTTGAACTGAACGTCCTTCTGCTCCAGCACAAAGTGATAAAAGGTCAGTGGACGTTTTTGTGGTTCGAGCTGAGACAGTTTGGATTTTAAGGAAAAGGTCAAAATAATTTCTACTTTTCTTCTGTTCCACCGAGACGAGTGAACATTCGGTGTTCTTCCACCGCGCCGCCGTGGCCGGTTGTTCTTCCACTGAACACCCTCCTCTAATCTACAGCTGCATCGTGATTCGACCTCTAGTTTAATGCTACGATGGATGAAGGGACGTTCAGCTCAACAACCCTCCATCAGGTATAAGCAGGACTTCTGTGGAGGGACGTGGTGCTGCTGCCCCCTCCTGGTGGAAGACGACATCAGGTTAGTGTCAGCTCACTTTCAGCCCCGAACAACTTGAAGCCTCGTTGCATTTTAAATATTTAGAATCTTAGTTGGAGCCTGTTTGACCTGCAGCTGCATCCTGCACCCGGAACAAAGAGGAACAACCTGAAGCCTTCAGTCAGCTGACGACACAGAAGATCTCAGCTGATTTCAGGATTCTGTGAAACATCTCAGCAGTTTATTTGATTGGTTAAAAAAAAAGAAGGTACGTTTGACATGAGAAGAAGATGGATAAAACAGAAATAAACAGAAGGTGAGCTTCTACTCATCTCTGATCGCCTCCTCTTCAACCCCTTGTGATTTCTAAAGGTACATTCTGTCAGGGGGCTCAGTAGGCGTACGATGGCACTGAACGTGATAGTGTTGGAGATAAATAACGGCTGCAGCAGGACAGTACATGAACAACAGGAACCAGCAGATGAGGCCCGGCTCCATCCCGGACGAGCAGGAAACATTTAAAGTATCAATGTTTCTCTTATTGTCACAGAATCCATGAAAAGATCAAAACCCTGAAGGATCACGCAGAACGTTCTGGAACTGTTCACCAGGGAAGCACCCTGACCCGGAGAAGGTCCCATTAGACGGGGGGGCGATCTCATGCCAATTCTCATCTTCATGAATACAAAGCAGCTGGGGGACAATCAAATATCGGGGTGTGTTCAAATACGGTAACCATGGCGACCAGAGGTGGAGACGTTTAGCCACCAGATTGATGCTGAGATGATGTAGATCTCATATAGATGGAATATAAAGATGAGCATCTGATTCAGGATCAGTTCTGCTTGTAGTTTTAAATCTGCATGAATGAATCAATGCAGTTTAGTTTGAGTTCTTATGGTTGAATATAACCGTGACCTTCAGGCTCGGGGTCGAGGTCACAGCCGGGGGAAGCAACTTGTTTTGGACTTTTCACTGGATTTCATGACAAGAAGTTGTAAGTTTCAATTTACTGCAGTTTTGTGTATAAAAACTTCCATTCCAGACATTTTACTACAAACTGGACTTTGGGCCTCAGCCAAGACAAACAGAACCAGCTGTAACGTTGGTATGAACATCTGTAAAAGTATCCGGGGAGCGTCCAGGAGGCGACACGCCGCCGGACGACGACGACACGCCTGTTCTGCTGAGTTCTGATGAAATACTGAATGAAACTGCTCAGCAACAAAAAGGCTCATTTCCACATTGGTGTCCACAGGAGAAGCATCATCATCATCATCATCATCATCATCATCATCATCATCATCATCATCATCATCAACACCGTCATCAGTACAGAGTTCATATTAAAGGCCTCGTCGGAGATCATTGGACATTCATTGGGTCGTACCATCTCATTGAGCGAGCAGGACGGGGGGGCGGGGCAGT
>CAAKHC010008706.1:27640-39913 GCA_901007825.1 Macroramphosus scolopax | reverse complement strand
TAAATGGGTAATTACCTGTATCTGGTTCAATACGGTATAAGAAATGGATTCTCACCCTTTTGTCGAGTCTCTTCTCTGGGAACGTCTGAGTATTGGGAAAAAGATATACTTTATAAACATTTCTTTATTTTACAACATGTAAATCACACATAAATATACTTTGCGAGTTTTAAGTCTAAGAATCGTAGTGGGATAAACATGTTACATGTTGTGATTGTTGAGAAAACCTAACAGTAAAGCTGATACTCAACATACATGTGTAACAACGCTATACATTAGCCTTCAGGCCGTGCTGCTGACGTGATAGTCATCCTCCCTCCCTCCTCTGTCATCTCCCAGGTGCCCCAGTAGTCGGGTGGCGATTACAGATGAGTCAGGTCAGCAGCGCTGCGTGCCCTCGCCCTGCGGGCCATCCTCCTGTCGTAATGGTGGCATCTGCCAGGCTCTTTCACCCGACAGCTACCGGTGCAGTTGTCAGGAGGGGTTCAGGGGTCAACGCTGCGAGTCAGGGCAGGTCAGAGGTCACCGACTGGCGGCCCTCAGCCCCAGCTCCGTCCTGGCCATCAGCATGCGTCTGCTCATCTGTTGTTCTGTGTGGATGTCTGTCGATGTGAAATCTGGTGTGTTTTCAAGCAGTTAATAAGCGTGTGAGTGTGTGAATTCACCCGTTCATTCAGTGGGAGCAGTGTCGATCTGTACGCTAACATGTAAATACATGTAAACATGTAAATATGGACGTTTTATAGCAACCTGAATATTCCTTTTGTACATGGCTTTCAATAAAATGGCTTTTCCCCAAAGCAAATGGATTCATGAAATTTAATTTGAAGCTTTCGGTGGAGGAGGAGGAAAAAACAGAGATGAGAGGACGATGACATTAAACTGCTCCGGTACCCTGAAAGTGGCAAAAATAATGTTTTAAGTGAGTTCTGAGTGAAGAAGAGTTTTATCCCACAATGCAGTGCTGCTGCAAAACAAACCCAGTGTCAAAGAGACATCAAACTTTAAATATTGTTTAGACCACTGGACTGAAGGCTGCGCTCACGCCAAACCTGACAAACCAGATCCTTTGAAATCACAATGTGCAGTAAATGAATTCTCAGGTGAAAATACAAGTTGATTAATAATACAAGGACCCCACAGTCATCTTTGGAGAGACATTTGGATATTTATGAACTGTTTATTTAGTCCTCTGGAACTTTCCACTGCATCACATCAGCTTCTGCAGCACATCGATTGCCCAGTTGTCATGGAAATATAGATTTGTACTGGTGGTTGTCTATCCACTGTCAGGATCGACAGGTGGGTTTGAACCACCATTCCTCTGTTTATTGTTGTCACTGGTACAGGATGATATGTAGGGCCAGAAGGGCAATCCGGTGGCTACAGTAGTTCCTGCAATGCAAAACGAACGGCATTTTACAGGCAAGGATAGTATACGTCTGTATGTCTCCTTGTCTTCTGTATGAGTCTGTATGTCTCCTTGTCTTCTGTATGAGTCTGTATGTCTCCTTGGGAATTTTACAGGAGTATGCCAACAATTAGAAGATGCACTTACCAACGGGGATAAGAGAGCATACATTTTTTAATGTCACCTGTGCGTCCGTTGGCACAAACACTGGAAACAGAGCGATCAGAGCTAAGAGTGAAAATTGAAAGTTCAAATCTAAAGTTTTCGCTGCATCCAGTCCTTGTGTCAAATTCTAAATCTGACAGATGTCTGTACAGGAAGCACAACGATGACACAGAAACACTCTTTTGAGTGTGACAAACAAAGAGTGCATTTCCCCATGTTGCACGTATGCACAAACCAATGGAACAGAAGTAAAAACAACAGTTTTGGATCTAGAAACTTGACTAACAGTCTGCCAACTTGTCTTAGACAGATTTCAGAACTGATGAGCATAATTCACTTATCACTATTCTTCCTCTTCTTCTTCTTCTTTTTCTCTTTCTTCTTTTTCTTTTTCTGCGACTTATCTTTATCTTTGTCGCTGCCATCACTGCTCGAATCACTCTCCTTGCTATCTCTTTCTCTGGACCTGCCCTTGCTATCCGAATCTTCCATTTTCCCTCTTCCACGGTGTCTGATGGCGGTGTCGTTATTGACCTCCTGCTTGACCCTGACGTCTGTCAGGCCATGAGACACAGTTATGAGCATCCTCTCCTTCCTCAGCTCTTCCTGAAAAGTGGTGTTTTCCTGCCCAGCTCTTTGACTTCCATCCTCATGTTTGTTTTTGCGACCTCTCTCATCCTGCAAGTCGTGTTGCTGGTTTCTGTGGTTCCTGCGGTCTCCTGAATCTCTATGATAACCGTAGCCCCTGTGCTCTCTTCTGTCTGAGGGCTGAAGGCGTTGGATACTCCTGCTGCTGCTATTGTAGCCCGAGTGACCTTTGTGATCTCCAGCATGATTGTCCGTTGACACTTTCTGCTTAGGACAGAAGAAACACAATTTTTGTAAAATGACATGAAACTGAAGTGGTCACTAAGCCCCATATTATTAAATAAGACATTAAAATACCATGTATAACATTCATATTTTAAAAAACGAGAGTGGAGAAGGAGTCACGAAGTTAACAGAATCTGCATGGACTGATACATGACCCCTATATCTGAGGTCAGACTATTTCAGTGGTTAGATGAGTCTAATGGAAAAGTACCATCTAACCGAAATACCTAAAACTGTCTGGAGGGGCTCAGTGATTTGGGTCGTGCATCAGTTCATGCAGGTTTGTTTATGTCATGAATAATCCTTCTGTAGGCTTGTGTAAATATGCATCTTGTGCCATCATCAGCATGTTTTTATTCATGCAAGTTTCAGATGTACTTTTGATTGAGTGCTAATATATTTAAAACGACTGTACTGTAAGCCTGTTAGCATGCTATTAAACATTTAGCTTTAAGTAGCACAGTGCCAGTACAGTAAGGACTCTACTCTCGTCAGATTCATAACCAAGTTTCGTTTTTCAATAGGAGAAAGGTTGGTACTCACACTGCCTGGGTTACTGTGACAGTGGCTGGCTGCGTGGGTTTCAGCAGTATTCAAATCTGCAATGAACTCCTCACATTTCTGGCAGTAAAACCCAATGACTGGAGTGAGAGAACTAAACCCTGCAGAAGGACAAGGAAAGCAGTGAGGCATTGAGTCTTTTACGATGGACAAAAATATAACAGGAGGGATAACATGAGCATAAGAATATAAAAAGAGAGAACTACTCTACCCTCATGTTGCAACAATCCCTCCACTTCTTTCATCAAAAGTTCAATTTTACTTATGGTCGCGTGTTTCTCTTTCGTCCTTTCCTCACTAGCACCTGCCTGGGAATAGACAATCAAAAAACAACATTTTTTAATCCTATTTGAACATGTTCAACATGATCAGTCAGATATTGAGAAGTCCTTTACCTTGAGTGTATCAGAGGACGTCTGAGATGGACCACTGCCATCACTCTTTGTACGCCTCTCCTTAGTTGCTTAAAAAAGAAAGAACAGCATGATCTTGCATTCTACAGAAAAAGTATCAATTAGGAAAGAATAGATGAATCGTTGAGGACGTGGTGGTTGGATGGAAGCAGTGGCACTCATACACAGAGGGTCAAATACAGGACATTGGTGAAATTAAAGCCCGTGTTGTGTAGAACGACGTTTCATCATACTCAGGTGTTCACTCTCTCATTATGCTCAGTGAACAGAAGCCCCCTTTTGCACCGTTCTTCTTCTCTACTGTGTCTCATTAAACCACGAGTAGACACATGAGCTGGACGTCATTGCTTCGCAATGCACAAGTACAACTATCAAAAAACATTCCAGCAGTGATACAGAGGAATTGATCATCTCAGAGGCATATGAATAGAAAGGATTCTCACCTTTGATGAGTGACTGCAGAGACTCTAAAGCTTTCCGCACACTGGGGCTATTCAGTGCCGGCAATCCCAAGGCTGCTATTGCCGGGACTGAACTGAGAAGTTGTGCGGAAGATTCCTGCGTTCCATCCTCATGCCCCCGCATCTTCGCTATCAAATCACTGGTGTCTGTTGTGCCCAGACTTTTCAATATGTTTCTGGTCTCCTCAAACTCACTGCTGTCCAGGTTAGCAGACCGGTTCGAGGATGTGATTTGTAGTTGCTGATTTATATCAAGCAGATCCCCAAAGGCACTGAAGATGGACTTATTCTGGCTGTGCTGCTGACTGCCAACATCACACCTCTCTATTTCCTTTCCATGTGATAGGACACGTCCACCAGTCTGGGAGAACGCAGGAAAGAGTGGAGTTGATTTGTCACAGGATCGTTTTCCACCACCGTCTTCATTCCCATACAAGAACGACTCTTCATCATCCAACTCGTCTGTTTTTTCAACCACTGGGTCCTCTTGGCTTTGCGCCTGGAGCCAAGAGAAGTCGCTGCCTACTCTGTCATGGGGGAGGAGCATGCTGTCATTATCCAGTGACGTTGAAGTCTCCTGACTGTCATGCCGTTGGTCAACAGACACATATTCCGCTTTTCTGCTTTGACCTGAGGCCTGGAGAGAGGAGGTCACAACAGTTAACATTTCTTAACAGATGGTATCCACTTCAGTTTCCTGTCTACCGATGATACTGTATGTTTGGATGGAGATGGGAGATCCAGCCAGGTGTCTGGTCCTCCCATTTCTTTTATCCTATTAGTTTACATTACACTAGTAGTGACGTATGATGCTGCACCTTCTCTAAACATACTAGTAGACGGTGTTGGTTGAAGTACAACATGTGTATGAAAACTCTGTAATATGTTAGTATCTTCCACATTGAAATGAGACAGTCTGTAAAATGAGTGAGTGCTACCTGAATAGTGAGGATGGCGTCTTTGAGGGTGGGCAGTCTGTCTTCCAGTTCTTTGCTGTTCATGACCAGTCTCAGTCCCTCTAACAGACTACTGCCCGTCAGACTGTTACTGCAGCTGGCGATGCTGTTGCTGGGACTCCTTTGAGTCTTTTCACTGCTGCTACTTTGTGACTTTGACCTTCTGACTCTGCTTTTGCTCCGTGCGTGGCTCTTCTTCTTGGTCCTGCTTTGACTCCGACTCCTACTTCGAGCCCTGCTCTTGCTTCTCTTCCTGCTTCTGCTTCTCGCCCGACTCTTGCCACGAACACGAGTTTTGCTCCTCTCTCTGCTTCGACTCCGAGCACGTTTCTTGGCTGGAGATTTGCCACGGCTTCTGCCACGACTGCGGCCACGACTTCTGCCACGACTTCTGCCAGCACTTTTGCTACGACTTCTGCCACGACTTCTGCCAGCGCTTTTGCTACGACTTCTGCCACGACTTCTGGCACGACTTCGACTGCGGCTTCGACTGCGGCTTCGACTTTTACTCCTGGTCACTTGCTTCTTTAGCTGAGCGTCTTTGACTGCCTCCTTCAGGACATTAGCGGACTTCAATGCATCAGCCAGGTTGTATGCCATGTTCCCTTTGAGATAGTCTGGGAGAGGCTTGTTGGCAGCAATGCATCTCAGGAATTCCTCACTAGCTCGGTCACTGAAATTTAAAATCCATCGGTTTCAAAGATCAGCTAAATCAAAACTTAATCCAAAACATTTAATCACCAATAAATATGTATACCTGTTGTCTGCTGGAAGATGTTCCACAGGAGGGGGGTTCCACGCCGAGACCTGAAGGTGAGGTGGCTGTACAGGAGGCGCAATCTGCCGGCTGCCTCCCAAAGCAATCCCTTTACTACGGTCTATGGAGAAGCTGCTAGAGTGGGGCTGAGAGCATTCAGAGTTTGTGTTATAGTGCTTTACAAGACACAGCTGCAGTGTTAATGGGACTTCTAATCTGTTAAAAAATATTCAAATAACAAAAAGCTATTGCTTTACAGATTGATCCACACAGGGACAGCTCTATGCTTTTAGATTTTTAATATCGGAGTAATAATTGTTTAAAAGATAACCAAAATAGCAACAACACAGTACTGTACAGTACACTGTAGCACGTACAGTGGGATTTATCATCTAACGAGTCTGCAACAAACAGCTACCAGCTTAATGACATCCGCAACAAATGGCAAATGTAGGTCAGTAATACAGTACTGTGAATAGAGCATTAAATCTGCTTTTAGTTTTTCCTAAAGTTCCCTGTTATTTGTTGTAGTCCTTCTGATAGAATATTTGATCGTGTGGAAGTGGAATTAGTCAGAAGCAGTCAGTGTAATCGGTACATACAACTAGTTTGCATTCACACTAATATGTGACTGGTACAACTCTAAAATATCAGTAAAATATTGTTTCTTTAGTCAGTATCAACCCTTCCTTCTGTCCTCTGTCCTCCTCCCTCTGCTGCTGGTTGAGAAGAGGAGCTGCCGTCTAAGCCGGCCAGTAGGTACATTGACAGTAGAAAACATAGCTATTCTACATGTTTATGTTTCTTGAACAGGTGGATTGATTAGTTACTCAATTGGCTTTTTACTTGCAAAGCTTTGCACTGACAGAAAGGAGCGTCGAGCCGCCCCTTCACCTGGCTCACTGTGCTGGCCGATCTGTGTGTGTGAGCGCCACCCTTAGTGAAGCTTCAACCGACAGCAGAAGCACCGTAAATCACTCACCAGTGCTTCCTGCTATTTTGTTCAAGAGCCCCACTGTGAAAAGATGCTTAGGCCCTCCTGGAACACCAAGACGTTCATAAATTGTTTCCACATTTTGGCAAATTCAGAAATTTGTAGAGCTGATTCCATTTTCATGTCAAATTCGTGAATTTTTCAGATCGCAGATATCATAAGATCCCGGATGTACCTGAGATATATCCAGCAACTAACAAAATTACATGTGTAGGAAGACCTATCTTGTCACTTCAATCAATGTTTTTATGGTGGCCAGCATGACCAAGTGCTGCTGTAACATCTTGATTTTACTTCTTTAGACAGAGATGGGTTCACATTGTTTCTGGTAAAAACATTTTATTTAGCTAATTCAATGGTCTGCCTTCTCCAGGATTCAACAAGTCGGGAGTCGGGCCACATTATGCATGTTCTTGTTGCACTGATTTCAGAGACTGACACAAAACAGGACACAGACTAAACAAGTAGCCGTCTCTCTTAGCTTCCGTCCAATCGATTAGATACCGATTCATAAATCAAATTTGAGAATCAGATGAAAAATTGTATCTGCCGCTTTGCACCCTGAACATTTCATACAGGTTGTGTCTTTTTAAAAAACACAAACACTGACCAGAAAATAATGCTAAAATATTTAAAACGGACTAAATGTTATTTCATTGTAGAGCAGCGCAGTGACCTGCTCATCACCTCCTCCCTACTCTAACTCTCTCCCCGTCGTAAACACATCGACGTCCGACCCGTCTAAATAGTCAGTTTTAAGACCAGGAAAGTGTTCATCATACGATCACAGCGAACTGTAGGCTGGCGGCGTTGAGTTGGCAAATTTGGACAAGCTTGGAACTCTAATAGCTAAGAGTCCGGGATTTCACTCACTTTAATTCTAGGCAGATATTTTATTTTGCTTATATTCTATATAACACAGTAATTTTTTCATTCACTTTGTGATGTAAAGCAAGTAAACATCTGAAGGGTCTCATTAACAAAAAGTGAATAATTCCGGGCTGTCATACTATTTTTATCATTTGGTCTTTGAGAAGAACGTTTGTAGCAGAAACCACTTTAAGTTGAATGATATTAATATAATCTGAGGTAGTTCTAAGGCTAACTGCTATCTTACCTTAAAAGCCACTAGTTTTGGCTTTATGAGGCATTTTGTTGTTGGAAGAGCAAAATTCCGGAGACATGATCAAAATTCATTGAGCTCATAAATGTTTTTCTCTTTATAATTCATCACACATAAACATTGCTATTTATTAATTTGTTTCCATTTGACTGGTCATATGAGCATGTTGCACTTGTGTTTTTCATGTATCATGACACGTTTTGTATGTGTCATTTCTTTCATGTATTGTATGTTTTTTTACTCTGAAAATAAATTTACCTTCGGGTACGAATAAAGTCAACTGAACTGAACTGTACACTTTTTCTGCACTTCAAATAATTAAAAAAGCACGATAAGCAAAGATTGTCTAACTTGCTTTAGCGTTCAATGTAATAAAGCTCAGTGTCGACGATTGACATTTATAAGCTGCACCATCATAAAGAAAGACAATAGATATGTTTTCTGTCAAACTTTGTCATGTTATTTGTACAAACACAGTTGTTAAATACAATTTGTAAAATAAAATACAGCAACAGGAAGACAATATCATGGACACATTATGTGAATTAGATTAATGGTACACTGCATATTATAGCTATGATTATTCAATTTTACTGTAGAAAAGTAAAAACATGATTCAATGTATACATCCAGTCACCAGAAGAATTTCATCTACCTTTCATATCCAGTATTTATATTCATATACTTTCCATGGAAGATATATTAATATTTCCTTTTACATAATACTGTCACCACATTTACATTTCTTCATTTGACAGATGATTTGTCCAACCTGACACTTTAAATGACGTAAAATCAAAGTCACAGTAGATCAGTTGTGCTTAGTAGTAGTACTACTACTAGTACTACTGTGCATCTGTTGTACTTCCATCGGGTCATCTGATGTCTTGCTTGTTTTGATGAGAAAACTGCAAACATCTAACTGAAGTATGTTGAGATCTGATCGTTTCATCCTCGATGGTCCAACTATAGAAAGTAGCAGCAAACATCTTCATGTTTGGTGCAATTACTCTTCCAGTCCTTCATCATTTATTGGGTTTCACTGCGAAATATAGTGAACAAAGTGCCTGTTCAACATTATTGATCAGATATTACATAATTAAAATAGATATAATTATCAGAATATTTATCTATAATATAGATAAAGTACATTAAATAATAAATAATCTAATCTTGTAAGAGAAATGAAAAATCTTGTAACTTCTAACAACGTCCAACTGTCACAATAGTTTAATCTTTATGGGAGACCTGTTCACATAGACCCTAGGTAGATTTTAAAGAGAGATAGTGTTTCAATTGACTTACCTGTTGTGATGTACAGCAGGTGTGTCAATGCAAATTGCGTATCCGTTCTGTGTCGACAAATTTGACTGTGGTATGGTTGTAAAGAAGTGTGAGGCTGCAAACAACTCTCAGGCTTTGTACCACAGTTTTACTACTTGTTTAAAACTCAGCATGCACAGCCTGAGTTACATCCAGCAAAGTACCTTAGCATCACATGTATCTTGTAGTCAGAGCGCCAGCACGATAGCATTCAGACCTTGTCATAATAATTTAAGCTTCCTTCACATCACCAGGCTGACTTGAGAGAACCAGATTTTTTTTTGCCTTAATGTGACACATATCAGATTTTTTCAGGGCTGTTTGGACACAGAAATACGATCTTTGGCTCATTTTCATATATGATGCTACATCGAATACATGTCCAGTTAATATTTCCCCCTGGGGGATACCCGTTATGGGGTAAGCTGCTAATAAATGAATTGGAAGTATAATGCCAGAGTGGGGAAATCCTGGTAATTCATCTGTACAGACCAACTTTACCACTGAAGTTAATCTGTACAGCATCTATACCACTGCAGTGCGTGTCTGCACAAAACATTTGTAACTTATAAAGCAAGCATGGCCATCAGTTACAGATCGTTATGAAAATAGACAACTTATGGTCCAACAGCACTTTTTACGAAGCATATCTAAAATCTATTGGTTAAAATAAACTCAATCACATGCAGATCCTTTCTCTATTGTACTCTACCGTGTTTCATCCACCTCACTCTGACATTATTACAAAGCTGCTCCCAGAATGAAAGCTGGCCTCTACAGTGTGAACATTTCAGGATAAACAATGCTCCATTGTATCTCCTTCTCAGCATAATCTCCTAAATTTAAAGATCACACTTATTAGGAATGTAAATGAAAAAATCCAATAGGGCCTCGCACTGCGCGCTGTGCTCGGGCCCTAAATATGAACATAATGTATAAGTGTTTTGAAATGCAATGTGCACTTATTACCCAAACTTTGGGTAGTCCATTTATCAACGAGAACTAATGGAATTTCATATTTAAATATATCATATAACGATATTCTTCAAAAAAATCAACATCTAAAAGAATATCTGAGAGAACATCACAGTGTGAAGATGATCACTGAAACATTAAGAAAGTCTGGATGATAAGATCATGGCATTGCTTAAACTGGGCAGCTGGTTTAGAAATACAAACATTAATTTTACAAAGTTTATGTTATTTCAGTACAGAGTTGAAATGTTCACACACATCCAGCTTTGTGTGGCCTTGTAATTATTAGAATAAAAAGGAATTATAATCACGGTAAAGACATAATTAAAACATACATCATTGAGATTTTGGGCAGTTTCGTCGACACTTCAAAGCTTTATCCAAAGCAATGGGAGGGGAGAGCAAAACTGCAATTTGATTAAAACAGAATTGTACATAATCTATGATGTGAACCAGGGCGACTGTCAGAGATAAACAGCGTCGAGTTCACTTTTGACTGTTTAAACAGCGTTACCTCTTACTTTTTCAGCTTCATGCTAGTTGGCGTTAACAACAAACCAGCTTAAGTACGGAACTTACACGTATGAAATGTCCTGTTGGTGGCCTGTTGTGCAGAAAAAAACTATCCGGTAGAGCAGGAGGGGAGACACCGCAGGACCCTCCGACGCTGAACGGAGGGCCGAGGGGTGGAGGTGGTCCGAAAGGGGCTGGACCGTGTGCAGGTGGACCTGGGCGGTACATGTTCGTGTTCAAGACGGCTGACTGAGTTAAGCAACACAACTGCAGGAACGCTGTTTACAAGAAACCGGTCACTTTTTCACGCAATCCCGCGTCTCAGTGGCGAACCTCGCAGTGGCCGGACGACAGCGACTCACCGGAACAACAACAGTACACAACAGGAACACATTCTTCTTCTCGTCATATCACAAGCAAGGATCGGCTCGTTGCTGCCTCCCAGTGGCCAAGTAACGTCATTGCAGCGCATCCTCGAGCGCTTCTTCTTATAGCACACGCTCAATTACTCTGGTAGCCAAGGATGAAATTACATACAAAAAAGTTATATATATATATATGGTTGAATTCAAAATATATATTGGTTCAATTTAATTTATACTGAATAAGAAATGTGCCCTTGAAGTCAGTTTGCAGTCATTTCATTAGTCTATTTTCATTTAAATTAATAAATAAATAAGGCTATAATGAAATGACTGCAAATGGACTTTATGGTCACATATCTTATTCTGTATTGAATTAAAGGTTAATGTGAAAACTTCAACTTAAATTAAATAGATGTCCAATTAATATAGCAGTGTAAACAGTTTTCTTTGTAGCAAAGTAAAAATTACAATAATTTTATAAATCAGAAACAATTGGGATATTCTCATTTCTGATTTTATTGCTCACTCACACATCCATGCAATCCAACATCCATATTTGTATGCACACAATCTTCTATGAGCAGAACAGGATGACATCTTTTAAATAACAAAGGAGTTTCCAGTCAGATTTACTGAAACAAAATGAAGACTGGAGAGAAGAAGCTATTTTCAAGTAAGCATCACTTAATGAAAGTATGTCATGAACCCTACATGTGAAAATGAGATCCTGCTCTTTCAGATATGTTGTAGGTACAACAACACTGAAATCTCAGTACTCTTTACTGCCTTTCAAAATGAATCCAGTATGAGGCGAGATTCTTTTATCAGAGAACTTTTGGCTGAAATTATTATAGTGCAGTCAGAGAAAATAGGATTGCTACACTAGTATGGAAAAGCCAAGAAAAACATGAGAAGTGCTCTCTTTAGTAAAGCACTAATTCCAAAAACAGTCAGTCGTGAGTGTAGACAGGATATGTGTATACGTGTCATTTACAATTTAGCCAATCTTCTAACCATGCTTCTAACCATGTCTAAGATTGTATGATAAGGCATTGTAGATTTGTTGACACTTGAGAAGTAGTCGAGCGTTGTGTGGACTATGCTGCGATGCCCCACACTTTCTTCAACTTGTGTAGTGTCGGCCTTGATTAAAGCCTGCTTGGTTGTAGTGCTGTCCGCCATGTTGAAAGAACTGTTCAAACTGTCCTCCTTGGTTAAAATTCTGGCCTCCTCTCCCTCCCCACCCACCCCCTTGTCCTCCTCGGCCTCCTCCCCCCCCCCCCCCCCCCCCCCCCCCCCCCCCGGCGCCCCCCCCCCCCCCCCCCCCCCCCCCCGTCCCCTCCTCCTCCCCGTCTCCTCCACCTCCCCATCTCCTCCACCTCC
>CAAKHC010008706.1:13086-24843 GCA_901007825.1 Macroramphosus scolopax | reverse complement strand
CTCCTGTGTTGTTTGTTTGGAGCAAATATTCCGCTGCGAGTGTGAGTCGGACACCGAGAGGCTGCGAGTGAACTGCGGGTCGGGTTGCATGTGTCTGTGGGAGGGAGGGAGGGAGGGAGGGAGGGGGTCGCACCGACAGTACGGAGCCAGCCCGCCCATCACACGAGAGGAGAGGAGAAGAGGAGGGATGTGAGGAAGAGGAGAAGCTAAAGTAGGAGGGCAGATACAGCAACAGACCTCCACTGATGACTGAAGGTGGAACCTGTTTTATTCTCTCGATATAAAAGGTAACGTTGACCACACAGTGAATGCATGAACAGAAATAAAAGTACACTTTTGTGTGAGTACAAAAAAAAAATGTCTTGAGAACGGAACAGTTATGTCAGGTTCTTCTTTTCACCTGCAAAAATAACAATCCAATAACAGCCCACATAGATGAAACTTGAGGTGACAAAAACCCACAGACTTGTATAACTCCACATTTCCTCCAGCAGTACAGATGGTTTTAGCATCTTTCAGCACATCTTCACTCTGTACTCTCCTTATATCTCCCCACCATGGACATGATGGATGGATGGACGCCATGAGAGCGACACATAGCTGAAACCAACAGATCTTGATCGCCCCCTGGTGGCTTGTTGCAGTACGTGTTATAATACGGCGCCTCCATGTTTTCTTCTCACACCAATTTGTTATTTGATGCTATAAAACTGCTATAAGCTATAAGACTATAAGACCTGCTCACAAAGTTAGAAACTAGCCAGAGAACCACTATTCTCAGGCATCGATCAGAAAATATATTAAAAGTGATTCAAGGGGTCAGAAACACGACTCCACAGGAATGCTAATGTTTCTCTGTCTGCTCGATGTTTTAATAGAAAACTGGAGGCTCATAAATACATCATAACAAATTTATAAGATGATGATTTGTCATGTTGTGTTTGCAGCTTGATCCATTCGCCCCCTGCAGACCAGAATCTGTGTTCATGGCCACCATCCACATGCATGCTCGTGTTTTTCTGGAAGGTTCGAGTGGGTTTTTGAATAAAGTAAAGATCTCACAAACAGAAGGTGTTTTTTGTTTTTCTTTTACTAATAAACTACATCTAACGTGGCGAACAAACGAGGCGGGAGGATACGATCATCATCACGGGATGATGTTGAGTCCATCTTTCCTCTCTGAACAATGACTCCAGTGTTAACGGACTCAAACATGAGGCGTCACGGTCACGGCTGGTTACACGGCGGCGGCCGCCAGTACGAGTGTTGGCTTCGCCTGCCCAGAGGAGGCTGGCAGTGATCTGGGTTCACTCCTCGGACACTCACTGACACTCAATACTGGTGGTGCACGAACACCGGTGGTGAACTCGGGTCATGTTACCGCTGAGGGAATTCTCAAAAATGGAAGTAGGACAGTGGGACAGGCCCCCAAAGACTCTGCTCACCGAAACGATTGCAAAGGTAATATATCCGTGGGCGGTGTGATTTGACAGGATGCTGGAGGCCCCTGTTGGCCGCCCCCGTCAGGCCGTGAGGTCAACAGTCAATTAGGAATCATACGTGAAGACGTATCATTGAACAGCGATGTGATGTTGAACCACACTTTCATAGGCTCATTGTAACATATGCTCTCACCAGTAGCAGCTAATCAAAACCAAAACAATTTCCCTGCATTTTATAAAGAGATGCAATTAATACTGAGCAGAACTGTGTTCAGCCTTTTGGTCCGACCCTCCACGATGTTTCTCATCCGCCCCCTTTACGAAAATTCTTCGCCCGCCCTTGAATTAAACCGTCTGATCAGTCTGAGAGTTCCCAATGTGTTTATTTCGCTGCTCGATGGGCGTAGCAACCTGAAAATCAAACAGAGTGCTGTGAATATTGTAACATCATTATATTTTTCGTACAAAAACCGTCCCACCTTTGATACCGACAGCTGGGAGTTCATTTCAGTCATTAACCCTGCAGAGACGACGACCAACGTGATTATCACCACAGCCGTGTTCTTCCAAAGCCCGCCTGCAGGTTCCTGTTGCGTAATGCTGATAACGGGGCTTTGCAAGTATGATTTGGTCAATTAAAGATAACGTTGTAATTAAAGCATCTACATCCCGCAGAAGCAGCCTCGTCCCCGCCGGGCTGCACGGGGACTCTGGTGCTGCCACATGTCGCTGACAAAGACTCCTTTTGACTTGTTTCCACCGCAGAAGAAGAGCAGCGTTTCTTTAGGTGATGTATTGTTAATGCCATTAAACTGTGCAAAGGTTTCACATAATACAAAGTACGTTTTATTCATGTAGTGCTAATAAGCTAAAAGGCGTCAGCAGACTTATTTATTCGCCTCCTGCTGCCACGTTCGGTCTTGTTCTCTATTACAATCCCATGTTGTCTGAACGCTGCCTGTCTGTTTGTTTGTGTCGGTTCGCAGCAGATGGCATCTTGGAACGCTCGCTTGTCGCTAATCAGTTCTTCAAGGTTGTAAGCTGTGAGCCTGAAGCCCCGTCAGCTGTATTTTCCCTTCTTTTTTTTTCTTTTTACTCCTTTCCCGTTCTTGTTTGATCTTGTGCAGGCGAACATCCAGACAGGCGGTTCAATACCACATAAAAAGAGGAGAAAAAAAAATCAATTACAGTCTCATTTCTGAGGAGACGTCAATTCCATTAGCCGAGAGCAGAGCGAGGGTGAGGCCTGTTGTCTTATAGCACTGACTGCAGTCTAATCACAATTCAATGGTCATTAGGACTTTTCCGGCCGGGACACCGAAACATGAAAACACTGTATGTTTCCATGGCACCGGCCGTCAGAGGGGGGGGGGCCCTCGGGGGAGGCTGCCAGTGTCCATCCTCACACCAGGATTACACAGTGAGGTCATTGATATGCACGGAGTGAACGGAACGACGTGTTTCTTCTTCCTTCTTGGGTTCACATTATTTCCTGCATGGACGGTCGGAGACGGCTGTGTGGAATATAAAGGCTGCGTCTTTACCTTGAATTAGATGGTTCAGAGCCTCCCATCATGCTCCCCTGGATCTGCAGCCTGCTGGTTGTTCTGTCTTACCTGCTTGTTACGTGGCAGCTAATCACATCTCCTTTGCACCCCAGGAGTATAACAGCCGCTGATTACAGGTTAGGCTGAACGCCTGCAGGGGCCTGAGAGCCGCCTGAGCTCCAGTGTGAGAGGTAGGAGAGGTCGTAACAACTCGATGTCTGCAGCTTAGCATGTATTGAAATGGGATTTATTTTATATTTTTTATATATATTTTTCTTGCAAGATAGTCTATTGAATGTAAGACGGTTGGTCAGCTTTGGTTAGCACAACCTCACCTCCACCCCCACCACCACCACCACCTCCACCTAACACCTCTCCAGCCTGCCTAGCAACTTCATAAAGGCCACAAGACCTTGAGATATCACAGCACCAAGACACAACTATACTCTGCTACGCTCTGCACACCCGATATCAACGATCGATAACAGCTGTGTAAAGTCGTGTGTCCTTTCACCATCGTGGAGACATATGTGAGCGATATTCACGGCTCGTGTGAGGAACCATTGTTCAAATTGAGCGAGGCTGTTTTTCTGCCGTTACGTAACATCATAGGCAGCTTTCCACAAGATAATTCAGATGAAGGTGACGGGGGATGCAGGAAAAAGGGAGGGGATGACGAAGAGCGCGGCTGTGTTGTAACCAGATGAGACACAACTGCATCAAATCCAATATCCATTTAAGATGTCAGTATTTTTGCAATTTAATTTCATAGCGTTAATCAGGAAGGAAGCCGGGCAGGTTTTCGTGATTCGTCTGCGGCTCAGGGACAAACACACAAATCCTTTTGAAACAAATAGGATGGAAATTAAAAGGCAGCAACCAGACCTTTACCCAATTAATGGCACCAGAAAGTGGCATTTTATTTTTTTCAGTGCTTAACGAGCAGTTCAGGAAATGTAAATATTTCATTTTGTGGTGTCTCACCGCTGCTCATCGAGTGTGCATCTCTCAACATTGACTGTCAGCACTTGAACTCTAAAAACTGAGTATCCAGGGCTGAACTGCGGTTTTTAAAACAGCAGGTGAGAATGAATAAATCCACTGATGGAGAGGAAAACACATCGTTTAAGTGCGAGCACTCAGGCTGGGTTTGCAGTCGCAAATCCGCCTTTTCCACCTGAAACCAGGCGTCAGTTTATGCAACGATTCACAGTTAGAGCTCAACTGAAAGAGGAAGAGGAAGATGGACTGCCTCGTCTGTTGATGGGTGATTCGTCTCACATTGGTCAGTCGCTGCTGTGACTGTTTGTGCTGCTGGTAATGACGAGTCCTCAAACACTGCAGGCTGTCACACAACTGAGGGGCTGCATGAGTGCTTTTAATGGGAAGACCTGCCATACATGATTGACTGCGGATAAGCCGTAATTACCGAGGGTGGACAAGGACATATGAAGGAGCAAATAGGCTGTATGTGTGTGTGAGGGAGCAAGAGAGAGAGAGAGAGAGAGAGAGAGAGAGAGAGAGAGAGAGAGAGAGTTCCACCAGTTAATGCAGACTTCTTGATTTAAGTTTTTTTGCAAGCTACTCCAAAATTAAAAAACACATTGCTCTGGTCTAGCAGAATAGATTGTATCTGCTCCCCCTGTTGAATATTTGATGCAGGTTTTTCTACGACCTCATGTGTTGCTGTCTCTTATCATCATGTATAATACAATATGTGGGTGCAGACAGAAAGTACATCTATCTTGCAATCATCATCTGTTTTCTATGTACAACACGTACGTTATACACAACACACATTACCATTAACACACGTCGTGTTCGACTCTCGCTCCACTTTGCTTCCATCCCTGTCGACCTTGTTTGCTGTTTCTCACATGCAGCACTACGACCTCCTCACATTTCTACCTGACAGCTGCTCAACACCTCGTCTTTGTGAGTGCGTGCATGTAAGATAATGTGCATACATAAATAATACATGTTGCACCTTGCAGAGCCCTTATGATTGTTTTCTAGTGTTTCAGACTGGACATGTGGCAGTAATAATTACTGACATACTATTAATACTTTTTATTATGATATTGTGTCTAAAGCCCCACAAACCATAAACTCTGCGGTGGCAGGGCAACTCGTGTGACCTTTGACCCTGTTGTAAGTTTAAGGGGATGCATCACGTCAGCGTGACGCACATGGTGGGGCAGTCACATGACGACCATTGTTAGCTGGAAATAGAAGCTGCTTAAATCACCGGATCATCGCTGTGAAAAATTATCACATCCAGTGGAAACTTTAGCTCTTGGATGTAATGTAATTGTGGATAATCCGATGTATTCACACATCGTTGTCATGGGTTTGAAGTATCGAAAGGTTTTCATGAAAAACCGAAATACTCACAAGTGCCTTATTTTTAGATGAAATCCAAAATTGAATAAAGTACTGAGTGACAATAATCTGATTCCACATGTTTCAAATCTAATCTGGGATGATTACAATTGCTTACTTTTTGTAATTTGGTTATGTAATCCCGATTACATGTAATCCGTTACTCCCCCAGCCCTGTTAAAATGTCTCATACAGACGCTTCAACTGCAGCTTAGTTAACCTGAACATCTCAGCGCACTTCACAGGTTAAATGCAGGATGTCAGATTTAACGTTCAACACTGGAAGAGTCACGAACATACAAGTAATAACAATATAACACCGGGATTTAAAGCTGTCACAGAGGAAATCAAGTAAAGCTGCTCGGGGATGTCGGTGCTGCTGTCGCACTGCCAACCAGCATTTTCCTATATTACTGTGTATTACAGTTTCAGCCAGAGTTATGCATATAATGAAACACTGCAGCCAAATTCCATTGCACACACGACTTATATTTATACTAGAATCCATTTACAGTTACATCACATGCTGCTTAAATGTTAAGCAATGACATAAGTCACGTAACTGAACCGAGCGAGAACACGGAACAGCAGAGGAACACCTGACCAGCGCCGCCCTCAGCGTTTGATCACAGGTGGTGAACACAAAACATGTTTCTAAAATATGAAAGGTTGTTATTTGCTATTTATCACGGCCTTTATATTCATTTGTCTGCACTTTCTACACAGCTTATGTTCACATTTTATCTCCTCAGCTTACATCCTCTAATGGAGTAATTTCCCTTTGAACATTACCAGATGAAGTTTCCGGATCATTTCAACTAATAAAGTCATGGGGGAGACATCGATGCACATCAGGAGTAAAGATAGAAACGACTTGTCTCCCCATTAGCATCATGCCTTTGAATAGAAGTGTCTTCTGGCTGCTGCTGCTTCATATGATGTGTTTGACAGTTTAAGGTCTGTGAAGGCCAACAATCGCTGCTCTTACTCTCCTTTTGATCTGAGCAGTATTTACCCGGAGGACAGGTACTGCTCTCATCCTTCAGTCCGTCACCGATCAAAGCTAGAAAATATAACAACTGACTCCTTGTGGTTGTAATCTATCACTGGTCAGGTTGCAGTTCACGTCCATGTCTGTCCAGAGTCCATAATATACTGTATGTAGTGGAGACTTATTCTGTGAGCGTTCATCCTCGAGTTGTTCCTTGTTCAGGAGAAAACGACATGACAAACACCTCCAGCCACAGCTGTTGCAGAAAGTCTTTATCTTCAGCCTTTTGTCTCCTCTGAAAATGTTGCTTTCCTCTAGAAATAAAACAGGAGCTGAGTTCAGGAAGCTGCTTGTTGTGCTGCTCAGGTTTAAATAAAAGTTTCCCTCTCAGTGCTCTTCAGTTGCATTTGTTGATGAAATCTGAGCAGAAGCTTCCTGAATTTAAAAAGCCTTTAATACCTCCTGACATAGTAACAGTATAATCAGGCCTGCAGTCATTAAGGCCCTTCTTCATCTCCTCTGCTGTTGTGTGAATGTGAGGAAACAGCGACCTCCGGTGGACACATGAGGTATCGCTGCTCCCTGCACCTCCACTCCTCCCAGTATACAACACATTCACGCTGTGTATCCTGATGTTTGTCACTTTTACAATGAAGGATGTTCCTTTGAATATCTATTCAGTCATAAATAATTAAAGATCACTTGGAGGGGCTGGGAGGATGAGGACATTTAGCATGCAGGGAAATGAGAAGTAGTAAGGACGTCTCATTCTGTCTTGTTTTAATTTCGATCCCTTATTTCGCAGTAAATCTGCCGCTGACAGAACCCCCAGCTTCTTGGACGTAAAGCTTCCGACACGACGACATTCATCATATTTTCTCTTTTATGTTCCCTCCACATCATGTGACAATATCAACAAGGTGAACACAAAGAAATCCAAACAACTTTTGAATAACTAACATTTTTTAATTCACCACTCTGATTCATTTCCGTACTTGTGTATTCGACAGTTCACCAGTGACAGACAGTGAAAGTAAAGAGGAATCGAATTGTTTTGAGACTCCAGCGACAGCAGGGCTCGTTCCCAAAGAGGAGCTCGGTCCAGTAACTGCAGTCTCTGTTGGTACAGATTGACAGCCTCTTTCAGCACTATCAACATTTTGTGCGATGGAGCAGTAAAAAAGTCTAATGCCGGCTTTAGTGGAAGCCACTCTGCCTCATGATAGAAGCATCAGACTGGGGGAACCAACTGGAGCTGAATAACAGCGAGCTGGACACTAGTCTCAACAACAATGTGATATTATTAAGTTCACAACTGTGGGTGTTATTCTGGGGTTACTGTACTGGAGGACACTCCAGATACAAAGGCAGCGATCGGTTTATGCTCCAATAACTCGGGAGCATTTTCCCCTGATGAATGGAAAATATTAACTGTTGTCAAAACATGGCAAAGTGTTTCTTGAGTCAATGTAGGGAGCGTCCGTCGACCCACCTGCCCTGTGTTGTAAGACCATCCTCTTCACCCTCTTCTTCTCAAGCCACAATCCAATAGATCCGATCCAACAGAGCCGGTGTGAGCCGACCAACACAAGTCAGGATCTTCCAAACAGGATGTTTGTTGCCGTAGTCTTTGGTGCCTGAGATTGAACACTGATATCTGATGCTTCCATTTCAAGGGAAGCTGTTCCTATTCACTGACTTTAGGTGTGTGTGACTCTGAGAAACATTTCTGTAGACCCTAATCTGCTGACGACAGACTTTTCATTTATATAATAATGTTATTAATGAACATTTCTTTTCCCCTCGTCCGCTCTGTGTTTGTGTAGCTGTGTGTTCTGTGTGCATAGGTGTGTGTGTTGCCGAGCCTGTTTATCGAACTGTGTGTGGCCTTTCATGTCAGAGATCCTTCTCCTCTGCTGCCATGTTGACACATGTGTGCTTGCAGAGACAACAATGTGTCATACTTCATGCTTTCAAAAAGATCCGACCCCCTTCAACTCATACTCACACTTCCCAGTTTACCCAGCAACACGGGGGGAAAGGTGAGGCTCAGGGGGGCAGAGAGTTCACACACTAGGTGAACATGAGGCTCAAGAGTCCTTCAATGAAACTCAAGGGTGCAGATTTATTTAATAAACGTGTCTTTAAAAGTGTTTTTATGAACTCGTCTGTTTTATTATCCAACATACCAGCATGCAAAAATGTTGTTTTTAAGAGCATTCGATTTTATTTCGTCCCAAAGTGTCACCTCCTCTTGTGGCTGCTTGAAGGTGAAAGGGTCAAATCCAAAAATACAGTGTTGACAGGAAGGTGGCGCTGCCCCAGCTGCAGGTGTTGGGGGCATTCAGACGAGGCTGTGGCCTCACACTCGGCAGATCCTGGCTCGTGTTGTTGAGAAGTTTGTCCTCTGCAGCTCAGGAAACAATAGCATTCTTGCTCAGGGACGTCTCTCGATGCCCTTTGAACCAACAAGACAAAAGTGCAAGGAGGAAGAAAAAAAAAAAGATTCCCTTTGATAAGAAACGGATGCTTAGGCCCCTCGTCATTTGTTCAGCTGCCTGGTGGAAAAGTACAGAGCTCTGGCTCGCCACCAATCCACTCGCTTGCATGGAAGCGTCTCATCCTCCTGAGCTGCAGCTCTGTGTGCAGAATTAGCGCAACTCAATTTGTGAAAACAACTGGCGCATGACGTTCCATCACACAAATCCCTGTTTGTGCAAACTCTCTCACGAGGGACAAGTTCACATCATGAGTGGTGACACAGCAGGAAAAAGAAAAGCCAGGGGAGATGTGACCGACCAAGAGACAATCAAATACAACGGGGGGTAGAAAAACAGTCATCCAGTGTTTTTCAGCAATTAAAAGCTTTGAGAATTTGTTCTTACTATGACGGATAAGATCCAACATGGACACACAACTGCAGTAAGAGGTAACAGACGTTAGACATTGCTGTATTTAGTATTTGTCTATGGAGAACAGGCCCGTTTCTGAATTTAGCAGCATTTCTATAACACATCACATGCAAAACAAAATCCGATATGCTGTCCAACATGAGATGATACATTCATTCCAATGTGTCCGTGGTAGACCTTCATCAGGGAGGTGGTTGGTGACAGCATGTCTGCAAGAAATGTACTTAACTGTCTTTGGTATTTACGCCTGTCTATGAAGACTGTGATTGACACTTCCTGTTTGAGACGGCTCCTCATTAACACGACACAAATAAAGTATTTAAAGTATTTGTGTTCTCATAGCAAAGCACATGACAGCGTAAATATTACTGACTGTCACTACGATTGTTGCTTATTTAATTAGGAATAAATAAGCAATTGGTGCCCAGCACCAAATGGTTAACGGACAAAGTCAACAATAAGCCAGTGCAGATAGAGCAGCGTATAATCTCCTGTGGTGAACAGAGAATGACCTCCGATGCCCTCGGAGGGTAACTAGAGGAAACCCTTGTGGGTCATATTGGGACAAAGATACCGAAAGACTATTCTGGGATTGGAAAGAGGTCTGCTTGTCTGTCCCGGTTGATTTACAGGTTGTATGGATTTTACAGTTTGATAACTGCTGTGCACATAAGCACAGTGAACCACTGAGATTACGGCTTCGTGTCTGATGACGCACAGCTGCACCGACCGATCGAAGGAGGTCAAATAAAACAAGCGTCGCTCTCTTGTACCTGTTGGCACCGCAGGCTAACGGTCATTAGCTGACCGCTCACATCAACCCCATGTCCACCCGTTTGCAGAGAAAAGATACAATGAAATAAGACAACAAGTGTACAAAAACTCCAAAATAGCAACGTTAGTAAGTAGCTGGTGAAACTCCAGTTGCAGCTATTCCCCTCAGGAGTGGGCGGAGGGCAACGCAGCTGATAGGAGACTCACAAGTCCACCTGCACAGCTTCAAACAACTTGTGAAGAATGTTAAACATCTCGCTTATGTTAGCTAAAAACCCAGATACCTATACGCCAAAAGTATTGGCCCACTCCTCTGGGAAAGCTTTCCACAGGGTTGAGGAGTGTGTTTATGGGAGTGTTTGACCATCCTTCCAGAAGCGTATTTGTGAGGTCACACACTGATGTTGGAGGAGGAGGCCTGGCTCTCAGGCTCCGCTCTAATTCATCCCGAAGGCGTTCTGTCGGGTTGAGGTCAGGACTCTGTGCAGGCCAGTCAAGTTCACCCACACCAAACTCTCTCATCCGTGTCTTTATGGACCTGCTTTGTGCACTGGTGCACAGTCATGTTGGAACAGGAAGGGGCCGTCCCCAAACTGTTCCCACAAAGTTGGGAGCATGGAATTGTCCAAAATCTCTTGGTATGCTGAAGCATTCAGAGTTCCTTTCACTGGAACTACGGGGCCAAGCCCGGCTCCTGAAAAACAACCCCACACCTTAATCCCCCCTCCACCAAACTTTACACTTGGCACAATGCAGTCAGACAAGTACCGTTCTCCTGGCAACCGCCAAACCTTGACTCGTCCATCAGATCGCCAGATGTTGAAGCATAATTCGTCACTCCAGAGAATGCGTCTCCACTGCTCTAGAGTCCAGTGGCGGCGTGCTTTACACCACTGCATCCGACGCTTTGCATTGCACTTGTTGATGTCTGTCTTGGATGCAGCTGCTCGACCATGGAAACCCAGTCCATGAAGCTCTCTACGCACTGTACTTGAGCTAATCTGAAGGCCACATGAAGTTTGGAGGTCTCTAGCGATTGACTCTGCAGAAAGTTGGTGACCTCTGCACGAGAAGAAGTCGAGGCTTTTGTCCGTGCTATATGTACAGTCTATGGTGTATATGTGTAAAAAAGGGTTGCTCTCTATTCCAACTTTATAAGTTGATATGTCAGTGTGGTGTACAGGAGTTTGTTGTGCTGCCCCTGAAAAGAACAACACAGACAAGTCGTGCTTTCCATTTGCAATACTGGGACACAATGTAGGTGTTTTCATCTGAGCAGCGACACATCAGACAAAACAGACGGATCTTAAATATGTCACAACAGATGGCTGCTGTGTTTCCACGAGAATAAAACTTCGAATAACAAAGCAGACAATATTCAGGATCAGGAGGAGGCAAGCTGTGCAGTAACTGACAAACAGGTTTCTCCCAGCATCCATCTGCCCGTGTCCTGTTTTCCCCAGACTTTCTGGGACACGTGTGCATTGTGGTGGTGGTGGTGGTGGTGGTGGTGGTGGTGGTCCCTCCGACCCGGCCGACCGTTGGCCTGTTTGGGTTTGATGCGGTTCGACAGCAGGAAAAGAGCAGGGGGCTCCTTTCATGACTATGTTTACGTCAACAGCAGCCCCGGCCACCGGCAACCTGCCCCCAGACCCATTAGAGTGAAGGGGGCCGGAAAAATAGTCAGAAAAACATATTGCGTAATACCT
>CAAKHC010008706.1:0-13066 GCA_901007825.1 Macroramphosus scolopax | reverse complement strand
CCATGTCTTTATGGACCTGCTTTGTGCACTGGTGCACAGTCATGTTGGAACAGGAAGGGGCCGTCCCCAAACTGTTCCCACAAAGTTGGGAGCATGGAATTGTCCAAAATCTCTTGGTATCAACTAACAACTCAACTAACAATCTACATTCTTGATTTGTTCTCAGGTATCGTGTTCTTGGGGCATCTGACATAACAAGAACAGGTTGTTTGGCAGACACGGAGGAGGAAATTGTAAATACAGAGCAGGAGATGGTATCTCAACCAACCAAGCTGAGGGAATAAAGCTCACAAATACAGCTTTAGTAAAGCTTGAAGCAGTTTTGTTTCTGCTGTGAGTTTGTGAACTAACCTTCTTCTCAATACCACTGAAAAACTGGAACATGGTGATGTTGGCTGGAGGCTTGGACATGCCAAGTGCCATGCAGATGCCCTTCAGTTCCTGGAATACCGGGCTACCCGACTCCTGGGCCGTCTTCTGAGGTTTGTTAACCAGGAGCATCCTCGAAGCCTCCAACTCAGACACCAGGAAGGCTGCGATACAAATTAGATTATGTTACAATTTCATTTCAATTACAAAAAGATTAGGTTGAATAAACCCATATATTATTAAACAATTTCTGTTTTTGGCAGAAATGTGTGCGAGCAGAGTCAATATATTAAAATATAACAAATAAAATACGCCAGTGACGTAACTAGAATGTACTTGGAGAGTGTAGAACTTTGCCAAGGCCAATAGCGCACCCTGAAACACTTGTATGGATGTAGTCGCAAAAGGATTAGAAATATGGCTACATATTCTGATACATGTGATATTTCATGAGAATTAAATGACAAAACGTGGACCATCAACACAATATAAAAAACGTCCACTTCCAAGATGCTCCTCTGCACTGTCTTCTGTCAAAATCACCACAACAACAGCTGTGATTTCTGCTAAATGTTCATGTAAAATGACCACAAGTAAACTGGTAAAAGTAGAGCTTGGCTGTCTGGCCCATGGTAAGAGTTATTTTTCCCTCGTTTCTTCCGACTTTCTAGTACTATGCTGCCCCCTGTTGGTTTGGTTCAGATTACCTGATAATTGTACCTTATCAATTACACTGAAAATATTGAAGGACTCAGCTTTGAGGAAAAAAGCTCAAAATAGAGTTCCGACATTGCACTTGGTTATGTTCGATTCAATAATGATGATGTATAAATTCACTACTCTACTGCGCTAATTGTGGTAAAATCAGAGTACCTTGAAGTGAGGTCATGTATGAAGCCCCATCCAGCCACACAGCCTGGATTGGCCTTGATACCAAAATCTGCCACATGTGCATAACTTTTTTTAACCAGATTAGAATATCATACAGAATTTGTGAATGTTACTGTGATGGACTATATCATATTGCAGAAGGACAACAAGCGACCTAAACCAATCCAACTTCGACCTGAACCGAGTCAAATCCACCATGTCTACTAAACACATGCTGAATAACTCCACCAAAGGCAGCAAATCCTGTCAATAAGCTATCTAGTTTATTCTGCATGTCATGTCCAGGGCCTGTGCAATACAGCAAATCCAATATAGAGGGTATGCATGTGACAGTATGTCACAGTAGGTGGAAATCTTGGGGGTTGCACCCACTGAGTGGCACACAGACGAGCAGCAGCGTTACCATTCAGCTTGAATCCCACAAATACAGAAAATATATATATAAAGAGCCTTTGTGATAGACTGTATTTGAGGCAATAGAATCTGGTCACTATCAGTGTCACTTTCCCTGAAATTGAAGATGCAGATAACGTGGGCAACGGCTGATGCTTCTGAAACGGCTGACAGATTCGGATTGCTGTGTAAGACAATGTTACATAAACTGTGATAACAACAATGTGAACTTAAAAGCGTTAATGAGTCCAACTGCCTATAATAATCATTGTCTTACTCTCAGTTCCCCTACGTTGCAGCAACTTTTGTCACTACGTCCAACAGAAAGCAACGTCAGTGCATACCCTCTATATAACGGTGCAAGACTACTTCAGAGTTGGTTGAAACGAGACTTTCAGACCACAAGTCAATGCAGCTATGTTTGTTTCTGTAAAAGGTTAAACAGTGTTAAATCATTGTTTAAAAAGGCATTGTAAATGATGTTATCATACAGAGTAGGAGCAGAGAGTCGTTCCTGTTGAGGAGCCTGTGGGTGACGTCTCCACTAGTGAGGACAGAGTAAGGGCAGGCGAGCTCCGTCAGCAGGCCACTCATCTCCAGCTGGAAACCCTCTGCCTCGCTTGGACCTGGGGCGGGTACAAGGACAAACACAGATATTAGAAATGACGTTCGGGTTGGTTCAGCCATGTTGGTAAAAGCTCACTAAAGCACTTTTCAGTGCTGTGGCTGTGCATCTCTCTCTTTGTGCGTTTGTTATATTTAAGTATATGACAACAACTGCACGATGCTGACTGGACACAGGATATTTCAGCTCATTGTCTGGCGTCGTTTCACAGAAAAGTCAGAATGCCTGTCGGCTTCAGGATGGGCTTGGTCACTACACCTTCGGGCTTCAGGCGGGTTCACACTCTAGTTTGCAACAATTCAAGTTCAAGCTAAAAAGCTAAAAAATTATATATAAAATGTATTAAGTGTGATGTAACAATGCCCTGGGTGGGAGTTTAAATGTAATGCAGCAACAGTACAGATTAAAGGAAGTCGGACCCAATGACTTTAAAGAGTGCTGGATGAATTTGATAAATCTACCAGCCAGGGTGGCGGGTAAATAGAGGTATTTTATATAAACAAGTAATTAATATGTCGTAGAGTGATTCGTGACATTCCACAAGGCAGATTGAATCGCTTTGCGTCTCCTACTGTCAAAATTCTTACGCCTCCGTCTTTGCACAGTGTGCGGGTGCATTCTCCTTGAGCAGAATTGTCTGAGGTCTTGCTCTTTTGGGTATGGGGAGCTTTGTTGCAATGATCATTTTTTACACACAGATTCTGTTTTGTGTGCTCGTACCATGTCAAAGACTGGTCCTTTGTAAAGTTCATAAGCTCTATAATGAAATATGATTTATCTGTTTGCCAATTGAAAAAATAAGTAAAACTGAGAATCAATCTGTCGTGCTCAATATTGAGTTAATTAACAACTTGAGAGGGAGAAACATCTAGTTCAAAGCTTAGCATCCTTGCTAAATTTACTAATATGACCATCTGAAGTGGTATGAGTGGTATTCCTTTATGGTGAAAACCAAACCACAAGGTGTTATTTTACATTATAACTATATCAGTTATTTGTAATTGTGATTACTCATTAATATCAATTGTAAATGATTCTGCTGCATTGATATTGTGAACATATTAATGAATATGCCTCACAGTTGGTGGCATGGACATTCTCCTCCAGCTTGCAGTACAGTTTAAGCTCAGACACGATCCAGCCACATAGTTTGGTAAACTCGGGTGAAGTTGCCCCCCCATTTACAGCAGAATCAAGAGCCCCTTCCTCCAACACTGGGCCTTGGTACCTACGGGGACAGACATAACTCACATTAAAACACATACAAATATTGAGTGTGAGCCTAAACTCTTTGCTTCAAGTATCACTTACAGAATGGCGGTGCTGATAAGCAATATGAAGGTTTGTTTTAATGAGCACAGCCCAGATTGCCTGTGAAGACTTGATGCCAACTTCCACAAGCTTTTGGTAATATAACTAAACAACATCTAAAGTCCAGTTCATTAACTTTATATAACAAAGCTCAGGACTTCCAATGATTTCTGACATGGTGATGGGTAGTTCACCGAGTAAATAATTGAACTGGCAAGACTAAGGACGATTCATCAAACCCGGTAACGTTACTTACAGCTGAGCTAGAATGGGTTCATAGAAAGGAACGTGCTGGAGCTGGTCATGATATCTATCATGACAAGAGACGCTTTTGCTGACAGAGGTTGTAAAAGCAAAGCAGTCTGGAGTCGCATAAAGACCGTCATGGTGGCCATTAATAGCCCTGTAAAAATACATCACCTGTCAGACTAACGCTAGCTACAAGCTAAAATTAGCTAAAGGATGCTACGTAGCATTGCCCTGGCTGAATTAACAGAGGCATTGCATGGTAGCATTGCACATAATCGTAATACAGAATGGTAGGTTATCTCACTTACCCTAAATCTTCAAGAGAGACGAGAATGTCATTATCCATTTCAATAATATAAGGCTACTTTCTAAAATCACGTAATGTCAAACAGCTTCTGAATCAGCCAGCTGAGCTGATACACGTTTTACTTCTACTTCTTCTTCTTCGTTGGACTTAAATGGCCATTAGCATTCTTTAAAAATACGCATTACTGCCACCTTCTGGACTCAATCGTCCATCACTCCTAAAACCAATACAGTGACCCCTTTCTCAATCAGATCTTTAACCATTGCCTACAGTTGTCCTAACCTCTATCTTCGTTGTGTTCCCTGCACAAAATCAGACATACACACATTTAAGGATGTTGGCCGAATCATCTTTTCTTTTCTCCTAAAATGATTAATCTTCAACACTGCAAATCATCGCAGTTCGCTTTAATTCCAAAAGATAAGTGTCCTAAATGCCGACCGGCAGTTATGTTTGGGAAATGTAGTTTTTAAACATCCCCCAATGTTGTTCGAACATTTTGATGACGTTTGTGCGACGTAACACGGGCCGGGAATTACTGCTCTACGACTTCCGCTTCCTCCCAGCTGCGACGCGAACAGAGGAACGTTATCACAAGGTTTGGGAAGGATTTATAGAACGTTTCATCGGTTACCAGTTGTAGAACACTTAAATGGAGCACGATAACGGAGAGGATAACGACTGGTCAGTGCAACGAGTGGAAGGTTTGGTGAACAAACATATGGCCGACATTGCTTTGGAAACACTCCAGCAGAAGTTGTCTGCGGTGTCCAACGAGATGCACAGTCTGACCGAACACGTCTCCAGGCGCTCGGGAGAGGGGTTCAAAGACGATCCCCGGAGAGGAGACGTCAGGTTCGGTGAGGAGCAGCTCTCCTCCGCCTGCAGCACCGGAGCTTCTGACAAGTTTAACACTTCATCCACAGGTAGACAGCTGTAGTAGTGGAACCCTTTATGTCTGCTTACAACAATACCATAAAGTAGTTTACACTAGCCTAACTTGTTATGGCAAATTAGATGTTGCGGGAGGCTGGGGTTGGTTGGCACACTGCAAGTAAGGTCTCAATTATAAATGCATCTGTTTGATGAAGATAACATTATTCCAGAATGATGAAATTGTAACATTTGTTTCCAAGAAGAGAATGAGCATTTGATATAATATCTGTTCATTTTTAACAGGATGGGAATGTTGTGGAAAAAGCAATGATAAACACACCATAGTGTGTGATGACAGGGGAGTAACAACAACAGATCATTCACCACAACAGTAGCCCCTCCCACACAGACACATGTAGGCAGTAAGACATGCCTTACTGCATTTTTACTACATGCCTATATCGTGCTGATCAACCCCAATAAATAAATTAATATCAATTATAGACATGTGCATTCAGTTCGGTTCCGCCTTATTTGCAATCTAATTAATAATAATGATAAAGAGATTATAGAAAACCATGCATATGAATTTTAATTGTTCCCCTATAATTCTTTATGCGCTCCTAAATTTTTCAGCTGTCTGTCTGATGGTTTCCTATATTTTGTTACACATATATTTCACATTTTCAGTGGCACTATCCACCCTCTCTATATCCTGAATAACGTAACTTGAATCCAAATCCTGTCACATCTTCTATCTCCCTCTTCCTCTCCAGAAACTGCTGCTCAGCGGAAGATCATCACCCTACTTGTGGAGATCAAAGAGGAGCAGCAGAGGCAGTGTGCAGTGCTGAGAGATCTTCAGGCCAGACTGCAGGGTCAGACCAGCTTCGAGGAAGACGATGTGGATGCTCTGGACATGGATCTCCCCCTTAATACCCTTGAGCAGCTAGATGAAATGGAGAAACAGTTGGAGGAGCCAGGAATACAAAAAAGAATGGTAGTTTAAATTGTGTTGTTTTTCATGTCAATGAGTTTAATGCTGAGAATTGAATTGCTCTTTAAATTAAAGCAAGAGGCTCAGTGGACACGCAGTTTGACCTGCTTATCTTGTGAAAGTAGTGAATCTGAACTTTATACCTGGTGCTAATTGTAAATATCCCTTTTGTGGGACAAATAAAGGATTATCTTATCTTATCTAAATTCTAGGTGTCTTACCTTTCGCGGATGGGTGGGGCTACAATCGATGATGCAGTTAGACGGCTAATGCAAGCTGTGCTTTCATTCGCTGTCGGTTCTGAGCTCAACTGGGTGGGCCGTGGACAGAAGAGGAGCTTCAGGAACACCCGCATCCAAGGGGTCCTTTTCCGTAAGTACCCAGTCCCCATGAAAGTACCAAATATGAAATAAAATAAAACTGTAATGATCGCACACAGCCAAATTCAAGTGTCACTGCTGTTAAATGATGTAGAAGAAATAATGCAGTCTTTGTTGTGTTCAAAAAGAGTTTTATAACCTTGAACCAGGAAGTTAGCTTTTCTTCTGCGTCCTTTGGTTTCCTTGCCTGATCACCTGTTAGCAGGATTAAACAATAATATCTTCACTGATTGAGTTGACATATTGTGGGAAGATGCATTGTGGCCCAAGGACATGATATTTTGCTGCAGATCCAATTCAAAACACAGATCCTGGAATTTGTTTCACTTTCTTAAACATAAGAACGTAGGGAATATTACATGGACCTTTTTAAAGAATCTTGCATAATTGCAGGCTTTATTGCAGTTTCTGGTAAATTGTATTTAAAGTCTCATCACAGATAGTTGGAAGGTGATCCGATATTCAGCATCCACAAGTATAACGTGGAAACCTGAAGCCTTCAGTGCACAAACGTTGAGATTGAAAGACCATGTGATCCACACGTTATAGTAATTAAAGCACTTTTGGAATGACATTACATTTCTGCAATATCTCTTTTATTGTTTTTATTCAAAAGTCATGGTCAAATACGTCTGCTTGTCACGTCTGCACAAGTCTGTTCTTCCTCCAATGATTCACAAGACCTCAGTGACTAACACGATGATATGTATTTCTATTAATTTCCCCAAGCACATATTAATTAAAATTGCTAAGTCATAGAGTGCCACACGATCATGCTTCGGATGTTGCTAGTCTCTAATTTAACAAAGCTTGTCTATGGTTGATACTATTCAATCCCAAACTTTAATATATGGTATATATATATACGGATTTGCTTGGTAAATGAGATTAGGCTGAAAAAAAGGATAATCACCATCTCCTTCCCATCCTGCAACTCCTTTAGGTGCTCTGAAGCGAACCCCAGTGGGTAAAGACGCCACACATCACAAGTATGCTGACGTGGTGAAGAAGTGGCTGCGGTTTGCACCGTTCAGACAAGGAGGGACCGGCCGTCGCTGCATCAAACCTCCTGTAGAGTTTCACACTTCTGAGGAAGCACACAGTTTTAACTAAAGCTGCACACACAGACGTTTATCTCACTCATTAGCTACTCCTGAGTACCTCACTGTTCCATAATGGATCACAATATCAGAACTAGAAATGTAGTAGGAGGTAAAAACCCATGTTGTACATGAAACAAGAACATGAATATGTCCTTAGTTTTTTAAATATCTTTTGTGCCTCAGATAAAAATGTATAAATGTACATCTGTATTCTTATTGTTTGTGATAAAACTTTCTACTTAAAACATCATTGAAACGAGTCTCCTTTCTTTATAAATGATTGTGTGACTCGGACAATGCACTATTCATTTTTCTGTAATTTAAAACGTGTTTCACATCTTGCACCTTCATATTTTTCCATTTAAATGGCTAATGCAGCTTTGTAACTGGACTGATGTTCAGTTTATAACTTTGACAGCGTACAATGGCTCTTTTGTTTATTGACTCTTGTTTTCCAGTTGGTAGAGCTAGGAACAAATTATGTTCCCTCTTCTTTCCTGCCTTAAACGGACCAGTAACATCAAAGAGTATTTGTAGTTTTTCAGTCATTTTCATACCATGTCCCAGTGAAAAAGCATCTTCATAAACTTTTCCACATGTACGTTTGTAGCTGGAGCCGCAACCTCAGCAGAAATTCCACTGAATCCAAATGAGAGACAGATGAGAAGTCATGATTCTGTCATACGTTTTATGCTTTCTTTAACATTTTAGATTTGTTTTTGCTCAGGTTTCAGTAAATGTACTGATCAATGATCTTTCAGCTCAATGACATTTAAAAAGGGATTTAATGTGCCCGGTATATTAACTTCATTGTGAAGTCCTGCTGCATCATGTTATAAGAGGTTGTGACTTCCTTTGCTGTTAGGATGTGAATTTTGATGTGGATTTTTTTATTACACATATTACTTGACTCATCTGAAGGATTATCGGCGGCCCTTCACTTCACTTCACCTGATTAGGGGTGAACTTTTATTGACCCCATCCCTTCATATTACGTAGCTGTACAAGAACTTGTGATGAATTTGACAACAATAAGATATCTGAGCATACAGAAGAAATCTTTGAGGCTTTAAAATATAATGATGTATTATTGAATCACTGTATTCATATCAATAGCGCTTGTTTCCAAAGCTTGAGGAATTACAACACCTCGCAGTTACTTCTAAAGCTGCTCTGATAGCAGTGTCCCAGACATGGCCTGATATATTATAGCTCCGTTCAACTTGTAGAAATCGATGTTACTCAATCGATCAGCTTGACTGCTACAGAAGTAAAGGTGGGGTGTGCTAGTATTCACAAGGTGTGATCTCACACTCCCCTCCCCACACTACAGTTGGAGCTAGTCGTTTTTTAATATTACCTAATTAAACATTTATTTATTTTGTTGCTCTTCAGTTTTGAAAAATAGAACTCAATTAGTTTGATAACCACATATTATCATTATTTTAGTTCATTTGAATATGCTGTCGTTGTGAAGGCAATGGTTAGCTGGGGTGCACCAGGTGGATCTATCAATCTATCAATGAGTAAGCATTTATAGGATCGGTAGGCACCTGGAAGGGTTCATGGTTATTACCAGGTCTATAGAGCGGCTGCAAGATAACATCATTCTTTATTTTTTTGTTGTTTGCTTACTGAAATGGTGAAATAAAACGCATGAAAAGGAATGCTTGTCTGGACAGCAGACTTACTTTTTTCTTGCGTAAGATTAGTTCCCAAGATACCTCAGGGGCCTTTGATTTTGATTTATTCTTAATTTGTATTGTTTTGTTTTAAGGCAATTCACCACTACAGATACATTAGGAACAACAGCACGTTTTATGTGTCACAGGCTATGTTATATTTGGGATGACCTCCTCCCAAACAACATTTGTCACAGTGGATCGTTGGGATGATTGCCATGGCCTATGATGGCAGTGGGTTGCAACCCTCCGCGTGCCTGCATGCTCATTCCACTTGTGGAATGGCTTCATCATGGACACTAATTCAGGGGGATTCTGTTGAGGAGATATGCACAGCTGCCAGCTGGGCGACGTCTTACACTTTCACCGGATTCTACAAACTGGATGTTACTGCGCCCAAACTCTCGTACAATTCTGAGTGTCGTTACACAGCCAGATGGACATGCTTAACTGGCCATAATTCTTTGATGTATACTTGTCAGGCTATATAGATTCTCTTTATAGAGAAATGTAAAATGGAATTCTAGTTCTCTGAAATATGAGTGATGTCAATTTAAATTGGTTTTATACCAGTATTCATTAGAGGTCAGTTTCTGCAAAGTGAGATTTTTGTTTTCCCTTAAATGTTCTAAGTATTTGTAAAACAAAAAATGTTAGTATTAACTCAATAATTAACTCAATAGTAAGTAATAAAAAACAGTAGTGAATGACATTTTTATTGGTTTAAAATGTTGCCTCCTTCGATTATTTACCTTTCAGAATAATTTTCCAAGCAGGATCCCAGTTTGTTGTTGACATGGAGGTAAACACACCAGCTTTGGAGAGAGTTGCCAGCGGGGACACGTGATGTGAAAGTTAATTCACTGGGTTTTTGTTCCTCTGCAGCGATAATATGTAGGAAAGAGGAAGCTGCATCAAACTGGCCAGTAAGGAAGGAAAACTCAGGAAGTATTGTGGTTGAGACTTTAAGTTAAAAGCATAGAGTTGTGAAAACATTATTATCAGAGGAACGTGTTAATACAGACGTGGGTTCATTTGAACAAAACATTTGGCCAAAACATTTGGCAAGTCTTAAGAAAATTGTCTGGGGAGACGAGAATTAATGCCTAATTTATTCCTCGTCCTCAGATGCTATTATCTGTTGTAATATCATGATCACAAACACACGCAGTATCAAGAACTTGTACAACGTTCTTGTTGTATTTACGTACTGTATTTGTTTACTTTTGTATGTAGTAAGTTGGTTAATTAGATAGCTATGTAGTTAGTTAGTTATATAATAATATTTAATTTGTTTTACATGAGATCAAATCGTTATACCTCAAATATAATTGTTCACTTACGTCGTTTAATGTTGCTGTCGTATCCGGTCACTTCAGTTAAAAAACAACTAAACTGAGCGGACATTATAGTTGACATTATAATAAATAAAACTACTCTTTGTGACAGAGTAGTATAATTTAGATGCTCCGTAGTCCAGTAACTCATTTTGAAACAGTACATGTATCAATTTTTCCTTTTGTAATTGGCATTTAGCATGCAGTGGTCGCCTAATAGTTGTAAGTATTTTATTTTGAAAGGCATTAGCGGAAGTTATCGCTACGTTTGGTTTGTTTTACACAAAGGATGTAACAGCCAGCTCCTAGACTGTTAAAGGATCATGGAAGGACCCGGCACTGGGCTGACTTTTGTTTGCTTTCCTTCCTTACTTCCAAGAAAACTATAGCTAGCTCAACAACAACTTGTTGATCAGAGAACTCGCCGCAGCCGGTTAGAAAGGACTCTCGACATGGATCTACAGTGTATATCTCTGGATATCCAGCAGCTCGTCGCAGCAGCGGACTTTTCTTCTGCCAACCTGGAATAACAAACTCTGTGATAGGTGAGCTCAGTTCAAGTTAGCCGTCCTTTGTGTTGACATTGGGCACCGGCCGTGCCGTGATTTTTTCCTCTGAAGTTAATTTCTAAACTCAGTCTGTTGAGCGACGCACAGTCTTTATTGTGGGGGCATCGACGCTAACAGCAGCAGTTTGTTTGGGGAACCCTGCGGGACTTGTTGTACAAGTTCCCACCACCTGTTGCTCGACGGCTGCGTCCAGCCAGACGATCAGATGTCCTATTAGTCACAAATCATTGACTATTTCTACTGACCACAGTCTCTGTAGAGCTTATAGCCCATTATAAAGGGGTTGTAAATGGGATGTCTATACTGCTACCACTGTTATTAATTCTGTAGATGTACACTGGCCACTTCATTAGGCACACTTGACTTGTATAATCTAACGTGATCCCATACAACAGCTCTGCTATAAATGCTGCTATTCTGCTCCAATGTTCAGTTTCGATTTACACTGTCAGAGAACTCCATGCTTATTAATGAGGATGTGGTTTCTAATGGTGTGTCCAATATTTTTGCCACCCCATTTACTTACATGAGAGGCAGACAATTTAATGCTATGACCTGTAATAATGAACATAAAATGGAATTATCACCTTGTGTGATAGTGTAAACAGATCTGAAAGAATACAAGCTGTGTAAAAATATCATTTTGGCAGATCTATCGTATTGAGTTTTTATTGAGAGATGTGATTACAATTTAAGAATGCTTCTTTAGAGTCAATATTATATAGCGCTGTTGACAGAGATATAATGACCCACGTTGGTAAGAATGAATTTAGATTTAACGAATTGATTAGCCCTTTTGTTGGGGATTAGTTGAAATAATCTTGTAATAAGCTCTGAACGTACTGTCAGAACAAAACAACAGGAACTTCTCAGAGCCTGAAGCATCTGTTGGGATGACAGCAGTGTGATATTTCAACTCAGTCTACAAATCCGGAGGTTCTTTTTGTTGGTATCTCGTCACTCAGCTTTCTTTGAGCCCTGAATGTTGCCAGCTCACAGACTAGTGTGTAATCTATTGTTTGCAAGGTAATTAGACTGCTGCTTCAGTCGCTGCCTGGCATTTGTGATGTCAGACTATATCCACGAGCCACTCGCATCACATTATATTCCTTCAGTTCTTTCCTGGGAAGAGTATGAGAAAGAGAAGAAGTATTTCCTGGTACCAGCCAGGACCCTGGTTTTTCAATCTCCTCAGAAACCTGCTAATATGCTTAGTGCTTGGAGTCAGGACTCAGCAGGACTAGTGCTGTTGGTTACCTCAAACCTGAGTCACAGGTCAGGAATTCAAGAAGAGGACATGGGCCTGGTATTCTGATTTGTTGTCTGGCCACCTCCTTTAGAAAGTTAAGCTCACTGTGTTTGCTCAGGTGGAGTGACTGAGTCATGAGCCGGCTTTAAAGATCATAGCTGTGAAATACAGTAGACAGATATCTCACTGTATAGTAAATTATTTTACTATGGCTCACTGTATCGTTGATATTTCTGTTGATACTGTAGATGTAAGATTAAAAAGAGCAGCCTAAATTGAGCAGAAATATATTGTCATACCAGATGGAGGATGGTTGCAGGGCTAGAAATTGATGTATGTAGAGCCGCTAATGTGGGTTGGGCAGAAAAATATTCACACGACAAGCCAGGTTTTTCCCTGTGTCTCTTATGTGTACGGGCTTCGACCTATATGACCCTCACTGTGTGCAGTGATGCCGGCTGACACATACTATTAGCTAGTAATGCCATTACAGTCAGACCAGAAATATAAGATCCACCAGTAACCAGCAGGTCTGGAGTTTGGAGCCTCACTGGTGTCCATGTGCATTATGAGAGTGATGGAAAGAGCGTGGAGGATAAAAACAACTGTATGTCGTATCTGCTACACGAGAGCGGCTACATCAGTGGGGATACTTCAAACAGGACAACTCATTAATGACGTCATCATGCAAGTGTCATCAGAAGAGACGAGACAAAACAAGGTTCAAC
>CAAKHC010008682.1:0-30634 GCA_901007825.1 Macroramphosus scolopax | reverse complement strand
CTGCCAAGGTTAAGGTCCACACAGTCACACACACACACACACACACACACACACACACACACCATCTCCCCCATGCACGCTCATGGGAAGCTGTCCACACACCAGATACACACTCTCTGTCTGCTTCTCGAACCGGCGCACACTAACACACACATAAATACATAGGCCGGGGTGACTGCATCTCCACTGCAGACCCCTGACTCCCCTCCTCTTTCCTCTCTCCATCCGCCACATGCACCATTCCTCACAAATAGCAACCACATGTACAGCCCTCTTCCCTGTGTTCCCTCAGAATGGGAGTCCATTTGCTGTAATCAGCAGAAAATATGCAGGTTTAAAAACAACTAATGGGTTGTGTAAAAAAGACAGAGCAGCCTCAAACAAGCCGGGGAGGGACCATGTGTGTGTCCGAAAAGCTTCTTTGTGGGGACAGGCGAGGATATGTTTGGGACAGTAGTGAACTGCATGCACACATGATTCTGTTTGAGTGTAATGTGTCTGTATGTCAAGGATGTGCGTACGTTTCTCAGAAGCTGTAAGTGAAGCACTCAGGCCATCAATTCAACCACCCAGCTAGCCATCACTTAGCCACCGCTCTCCCCAGGAATGTGTTTATAATATTCTGCTCGGGTATCTTAAAGCCTGTCGAATGTACGTGAATCAGATCACACACTCTGTCTGTCATGTGTGTGTTTTGTTAGTCTGTAAATGTCACAGCTACATGATTTACAGTGCAAGCCGGTTTTTTTCTCTCTTTAGTTTGCTAAGGCCATGTGGCTGTGCTTGTAAAAAAAAAAAAACAGTGAGTGATAAAAGCAGCTCCAGTACAGGTTTCTGACTCTGGCTCTATTTGATCAGTTTTAATCAAAGATAAAACAGTATCCTGGCTTCTTCATCTGAGTTCCCAGACACAGATGCTTGCAAAATGTTTTTAAATCCTGCCCAGCCCTGATTGGGCCAAGCCAATCCAAGCCACAAATGCACTTTGTTTAATACTTTTGTTTTCTTCATCTTTTCATTAAAATTGACTTTTTCAAAAGATTACATGCACTCTTGGCGTAACACTCCAAATTGGATTTTTTTTCCTTTGGTGTTTCTCTAAATCTGTTTCCACAAAATCTTTTACTGCACTTCCTCCCCATCTCCTTAAATCGGGTCCTGTGCACCTTGTGGCCGAAAAGGCCTCCGAGTGTGCAGCAGTTTAATTGCCGCAATGTGCAAACCACATCCGTATCCTTATTATGAGGATCTAATAACAATGTGAGCAAAATCAATCAGTCGCAGTGTCGCTGAACTCCAAAACACCTATTGTGTTGGAAGGGGGCAGCTATATCTCCCCCTTTCATACGCTGCTTTCTAGACTTGCATTACAGTGTAAAGGAAAAGAGCATGGGAAAGAAGTAACAATAACTACCTGGAAGTAGATAATTCTGACAGACGGATAATGGCGAGGTTTGGTCTGCGGGTTGGGTGTTGTCCCTGTACATCTCCCAGGGTCAGACGGAGCGAAATACATACATACAGGAGTCGACTGTGGGAAGGTCACTTAGCACAGGATGACAGGGACCCGGCTATTGGGACAAGGTGAGGGGGCTGAAGGGGTGATGGGAGAGGTCCAGAGGGGGAAGAGGGAAGAGGGGCAGTAGAGGACGTGAGACCTGTCCCTGGGAACCGGACTGCAGGATAGGATTCATTCAACTCCGCTTCCTTCACAAACTTAAAATAGCGCCATTGTGCTTCATGCGGCTGAGAACTCGTGTGTATGCCTGCATGCCTTTGTGTGTCTTTCTGTGTGATTCAGTTTGTCTGTGTTATGCGAAAATCTTGTGAATGTGCCTGCACGTCTACGTATGTGTCAGTGCGCTTGATTGTTTATGGACTCCCTGGGAGCGTCCCCGGGAGGACAATGAGGCTAGAGATGCCTGGGAATTTGGTTTTGATGTGCAGGTGATGAGTGGCAGTAACTGAGTCACACTGTCAACCAAGCAGTTCCCCTCATAATGCCAGGATCTGGACACACCCCGCCCCCTTTTTTTTTTTGCTGGAAAACCATTGTCAAATGATTGATGGGAGCACGAGCATATCATACTGCATTTGCTCTGCCTTAGCTCAAAGAATTATAAATAGAGATGTCATATTGTGTGATGTAATGCTGTTTGTGTATGTGTGCGTGTTTGCGTGTGTCGCACACTGACGCCGTCTGTGTCTGTCTCTGTGCCCCTGCAGGCGAGGTCTGCCACAAGTCTTACACCCAGTTCTCTAACCTGTGCCGCCACAAACGCATGCACGCTGACTGCCGCACACAGATCAAGTGCAAAGACTGTGGGCAGATGTTCAGCACCACCTCCTCCCTGAACAAGCACCGGCGCTTCTGCGAGGGCAAGAACCATTTCACAGCAGGGGGCTTGTTTGCCCAGGGAATGCCAATCCCTGGCGCCCCTTGCTTAGACAAAGCGGCTCTGGCAATGGGCCACAGTAGTGCTGGACTGGCTGATTACTTTGGGGCCAGCCGTCATCATGGTGGGCTGACCTTCCCTGCAGCTCCAGCGTTCCCCTTCAGCTTCCCTGGTCTTTTCCCCTCTGGACTCTACCACCGCCCGCCGCTGATTCCTGCCACCACGTCACCTGTCAGACAACCTGCCCATGCTCCTGTCGCAGAGCTGAATAAGAGTCCATTGCTGCCTCATAGCCCTGGAGCTCAGGAGTCCCGAGAGCTCCTTAAAGCTCTTCGTAAAGATGGCGGCTCACCTGGAAATCAGATACCAGCGTCAGAACTTCACACCCAGAGCTCCTCGTCCTGCACAAAGCAGCGGAACAAGCAGAGTGACCAGTCCGAAAGCAGTGACCTGGACGATGTCAGCACACCTAGTGGAAGTGATCTGGAGAGCACATCAGGCTCGGAGCTGGAAAGCGACATGGACAGTGAAAGGGAGAGGGGGGCTCTTCGGGAAAATGGCAAAGGCCCCAAGAGGAAGGCCGGCGATGGAAGCCCCCAGAGCCCCAGCCTGACGAGCAGCAGTGCTGCTAAAAACTTTCCAGGACCTTCCCTCATCCCATCCTCGCTGGACGAGCATACAGCTGTGACAGGGGCTGTGAATGACTCTATTAAGGCCATCGCCTCCATTGCTGAGAAGTACTTTGGCTCCACAGGCCTGGCTGGGCTGCAGGACAAGAAGGTCGGGGCTCTACCCTATCCGTCCATGTTCCCTTTGCCTTTCTTCCCAGCTTTCTCTCCTCCGGTTTATCCTTTCCAAGACAGGGACGTCAGACCTCCAGGCCCGAAGGCCGAGCCACAATCGCCAGCGGATGACTGTAAAAAGGCTCAGGGCAAATCTAAATCAGAGTCGGCGTTCGACCTCACTACCAAACGAAAGGAAGAGAAGTCTGCCCCATTTGCTCCCTCAAAACCAGAGGCGTCACGTGCCGCCGGTGAAGACCAGCCGCTGGACCTGAGCTTAGGGACCAGGGGCCGCGGACACAGTGCAAAGGATGAAGAGACCAAGAAGAACCCGGGCTACGAAGAGCAGAGGGCAATCATGGACATTCCAAAGGCTGACACCTCCCTACAGCATGCCAGGCCGACTCCTTTCTTCATGGACCCCATCTACAGGTATTGTTTTTCCCTGAAGGTTTCTTAAAGAGGTCATAGAATTCTGATTAATTTGGGGTTTAAAAGGGTAAAACACCATTAATTATAAAAAGCATGATATGGCCTCTCAATCACGTTTTTGTTTTACTTTTGTATGAAATGCACCAAGAATTGCTTCTGTGCATGTGTTAAGAGCTGATAGAAATCTACTATTAGCAGGGTTGAGAAGAGGAGAATGAGCGATCCGTTCGAGACTCTGAAAGACAAGTACATGCGGCCGGCTCCAGGCTTCCTCTTCCATCCGCAGGTAGGTGTCTGACTGTCGTATCAGTGGGGACTGTGGGAGGCAATATGAGCGATCACATCACACATCAGCAACATCTCCAGGTTCTCTAATATTACATAATTTTCATATTTAATGAAGAATATTCAGAATAGAGCTTGATCGCCCGGGTAGATCTTTACTAACAATATCATTTGAGGACTTCATCACCATCTCGTCATCATCATCCCACCGCTGCAGCATCAGTTTTATAGGCTCGCTTGTAGATTCCTAAATCTACAGATGTTAGACTCCGAGATATTAGATTATTTCCATAACGAGCTCTAATTCAGAATGGCTGTGCCACGCTGACCAAACTGGTTTAATGAGGATCCGTATGAGGCTCCGGCCTCATCCGAGCTACTGCAAGTTAGGAGTATCCGAAACAGATGTGGCAGAAAGGAAAGGGCACACTGTGACATGTCTTCCCATAATGTGTCTTTGATTACAATATAAAAAATGATCTGCTCTTAAAGCAATGATTTCTGCCCCTGAGCTCCGTGTGCCAGCCTTCCGCAGTGCGACGCTACACGTGAGCTTGTCCACACATGTGTGTGCGTGTGTCTATGACGGGTCGTATTGACGTTCATTCGCTCAATCTTCCCCCCGCGGGTGAGAATGGTCCGTCGGAAAGTGAAAACACCACTTTCTCAGGCATATGACTTTTTTTTTTTTCCTCTTTTCTGGCCGTTTCAGGTCTGGTTTTTACAGGCTGTTTCATTTGTCTGATTTATGTCCCCTGTCCAGACTGCTGCGAGGGCCCAGCCTGCAGCAGCCACATGGCCGTCCCACATGCCTTAATGAGGTGTCCTATCAGTAGAAACACTAACAGAGTGCTTAGGCCATCTTTATGACTTTATGATGTCTGGACACACAAATCATTCCCAGAAACACCAGACCAGGGTGGGTTCAATTGAGAGCAGGCAAGGGGCCCTTCTGTACACTTTTGAGCGGGTTTGTTTTCAGTCACCTGACTCACTCTTGAGCCATATATCAAAATAGAGGCTGCAAATCTGAGGGGACTGGAACTTTTTTTTTTAAACTTTTGTGATTCCCCTTTTTATTTCCTGGCAGGAGATTTTACTGCCTGAAGAATACTGGCTCAGATTACATACTGGAATTGCATTAGAATGCTAAAACGGGTTTATTGAACACCAGGAAGTGTTGGGAACTATTAGAGCCTCCTATAATTCCAGCGCTATAACTCTGCAGATAGGCAGCCCGTTGCTCATGCTAAGTTAATCACGCCAAGACCCCATCATCTTTTACCCATATGTGTCCAATCATAAGCTGTTGATTCATGCGCTACTTCCAGTTCTCACTGCTTTCTCTTGTCCCTCAGTTTCGTTTGCCAGATCAGAGAACTTGGGTAAGTTCCTCTTTTACCCACCCTTATGCATGAACTGCTTCAAGGTATATTTTGTAACTTTAAAAAATAAAGTTAGTGCTGGTCCGTCTGTCTCACAACCTCAAGAGGCGATAGTGTGTCAGTGGAGCGCCAAGGAGCAGCTGTTGTACTACGATCTCCCTCTAGATGTCTGAGCTCTGGTCATATGGAATCACTGTAGCGCAAAGTAGCAGTGGCCTGACACAAGCTCCTCTAAGTCCCTTACCCTGCCTGAGGCAGAGCCCAACACCTGTGAAGGAAACTCATATTGGACGCTTGTATCAGACATCAACTTTCTTGTGATATGCTGCCACCTATTGGTTTGGAAAGCCGACCATGAACTTGCTTTCAAAGTTACAAATTGCACCTTTAACACGGCTTCAGCCGATCACACACTCCCTGGACATGCGTCCGTTTCTGCCCGTAGAACAACTATGTTATGTGTCTGTCATGCCGTCGTTCTCTTGTTTACACTTTCGTATCTCCACATATCCCCACTGTTTCACATAAAAGGGAGTTTAAGCCGGGGATTTCCAGCAGAGCTACGCCCTGTCCATCCAGCAGCTCTCAATATATGTTTGCTTACTTGGAGAAGGAAAAGCGGCTATTGCAAATGGGCATGGGGGGGGGTGAGTGAAGGGAGGTGTTTAGGGGGGGCTGCTTAACATCAACACAAGGGTAACAGTCTCTTTGGGACACTGGCGGAGGGGGTGGAGGGGTTTGTTCCTCCCTCCAAACATCTGGTTCCTGATAAAGATCAACAATTGAGAATGCATCTCACTAATTAAGGCCCTCACAGCATCACTGACATCTGAAGATAGCCAATCAACTGCTGGTCCCAGAGCGGCACTACAGCAACAAGCAAGTTCACAAACGCGTACACACCGCCCAGGGGAGAATGACATGGGGGTTTCAGGAGGTGCATGTGTGTTTGCTTGTGCATGTGTGAGGACGAGGCTATCTTATAGAAGACTAGAGGGTTATAAAACCTCGTAAAGTCTCCGACGAATGTCGAGCAACACGTAGAGCTGTTTATCCTCTCGTCCGTGAAGTAGAACATTACACAGACGCGATTGTCAACCGGTGGCCTGATGAACCTGATCCATAAAAACGGCTCAATGGCTGAAGTGTAATCTGTGGCGGATTGTTTTTCTTTAATATTTAACACATCTCCTCCGTTGGATTACATGTGTGAATCATTTGTCGCTGAAGCGCAGGCAAAACATTTCCCTGCTTCGGTGAAACAGTCAAATTACGTGTAATTGGAACAAAATGTGAAGCCACGTAACACGAAGATTATCAGGTCATCTCGCAGACATGAAAGAGAAGCTGCAGGATGAATATACGTCTCAGTTGCATGAAGACAGACAAGCCTGATGTCTCTTATTTGAAGGACGCAGCCGAGCAAAAGTGTGAAATGAATCTGGTGATAGTGTCCAGCAGTTTGAATGTGTTAAGGTGTGTTATCGACAGCTGCAGGGCCCCTAATGTTCCTAAGAGTTATTTGCTCTCATTGAGGGAGAGACACAAGCTGAACCTTTACTCCCTGAAAAGAGCCCAATGAAATACACAGTGCGACAGAAATATGAAAGCGTTTCATCTTCCTCTTCCTCTTCCTCACACCCACTTGTCTGTCTGTCAGTCCACCTTCCTTCTCTCTCCGGCCCTGTTCTCTCCTTCTCCATCACTCCCCTCATCTTTGATTCCCTGCATGCACCATTGGCATATTCATAATCAAACGGACCTGACACTTCACATCCTCCCTCAGTGGGAACGTCAACGGCTGCGTCGGGAACTTTACACTCGGCCGTCACTCCTAATCAGCCGCTCCCGACGCCTCTCTCTCTCCGGGGTTGCTCGTTCAGACTTTCTTTTTCTTCTTTGACTCCTTCTATTCTCCTCCTAGACTCTTTCTTCTGTCTCCACACACTTTCCCCTATCATCCAGCCCCTCATCACGCCTCTCCTCCCGTTCCCTTCCTCTCTTTCACCTCGGTCTACTCCGTCTTTGGCGTGAAGCCTGAGAGTGACAGGAGGTGAAAGCAGGAGATGAAATGTCAGTCGGAGCAGGGCTCCGGTGGAGGACCCGAATCACCGCTGATTTGTTGCCTTATTGAAATAAGAATAAGAAACAGGCTGAAAATTCAATGCGCACAAAATAATGCAAATTTGTGTGGTCCCTTTAAGCAAAGGAGAGAGTGTGTGTGTGTATGTGTGTGTGATGGGCTGACAGGCCCTGCGCTCTGCTGGGACCGACCCCCCCCACCTCCCTCTGCTTCTCCCCCCACCGCCCCCTCCAGCCCCGCTCCTCCCCCATCCAGCCCCTCTCAGCACAGCGATATCATTATTACCCGTGTCTGGCCCTTGATCAGTAATGTCAACATCTTTCATATTGACGAATGTGCTGTCTGCCTGCATTGTGCACAAAATGGTTTACAGCCCAGCAGTGGACATGAATCACTCCACACACACACACACACACACACACACACAACACACACAGGACATGGATCTGACAACACACAGACACACGTGCATGCAAGCGCACTTATTCTGCACAGTGTCCTCTCTCACAAACACATGCATACAAATACATTCTTCTCCCTCACACACACACACACACACACACACACACACACACACATAAATACATTTTCTCCCTCTCACACATTGATGGCAATTAATCAACTGTGGCCACCGCGCAGCACACACAGCACAGGGCCAACTGACAAGTATAAATTTCTCTTCTGAGGGTCTCCGATGAAAGTGAACGTTCGGCTTCATTAGCAAATTGGCCGGAGTCCTTAAATTCTCTCAGTATGTTTGTATGTACGTATGTGTGATGGCTGCTTGTGAGTAAAACAAGAGTAAGGTGGAATTACTATAAAAAAGTTTCCCACCTCCTCTGCCGGTTGTTTTCCAAAAAAAGGTTATGAATCAAAAGTCCAAAAATCATACGCGTATATCAGGACTTGACCTTGTGATGTGTAAATTATTGAGGATCATAATAAGAATTCACCTGTTTCACATCCTGTCAGCAGGTGTGACGCCTGTCAACAAGGCTCATCGATCAAACAGGTTGTAAACAAATCTGGGAAGACTATAGGAATTATATCACATGTCAGAGGCAGTAAATCAGAGCTTTGATGTCTGTGTGTTGTGTGAAGACGTCTACACAGTAAATGGAGGACATGGTGCCAATGTTTAGAACACGTGCAATTATATTGACGTGGATGAATCATTATTGCAGTTTTATTTAGAGAGAAATACGTCTGCAGTATCCATGTTGTGAAAATGTCCTTTTTAACTAACCAGGTGTGTCCTACACTTGACACAGAAGGACTGATGTAGTTTTCCAAGCTGAATTTAGCATTAAGTGTACGTGTACGTAGGTTAACCCCTCATCCTGTATCGTCTTCGTTGTGTCTCCTCAGATGTCGGCCATCGAGAACATGGCAGAGAAGCTGGAGACTTTTGGCTCCTTGAAGCCGGAGTCCAACGACCTGCTGCGCTCCGTCCCCTCCCTGTTTGACTTTAGAGCCCCGCCCTCTGCACTTCCTGAGACGCTGCTGCGCAAGGGCAAAGAGCGTTACACGTGCAGGTAAGAACAGGAGTCGCTTTGGCATTTATTATCCTAATTATGCATTTAATTGTATTTTTTTTGTTGATGACTTAAGAATTGCATTAAGTGTTCCAAGTGCTGTTTAAAATTGTAATATTCCCTTACAGATATTGTGGGAAAATATTCCCGCGCTCTGCCAACCTGACCCGCCACCTTAGGACTCACACAGGAGAGCAACCATATCGGTAGGACTCTTTCTCTGTGTTTCTGCAAGTGCACCGTGTGTGTGTGTGTGTGTGTATGTGTGTGTGTGTGTGTGCGTGGGTTGTAAGTTTTGGTCCAACAATCCAACCGCAACACGTCACCTCTCGGCTCCTGCCAGGGTTCCTCCATCTATTCTCCTCACCCTCATTAATACACACTATAGAAAACTATACAGGCTCCTTATTGCCCAGTAAAGGATAATTTGCAGAGAAGCGCATGAACTCACTGACGTAAAACAACTTTTGTTTACCCGCAAATATACATTAAACCCACTTTCACACGTCCTATCCTCAAACACGGAGAAGGTTGCAGCTCATTTGTTGACAGCACATGGGAGTTGTTGTCCACAATAAGAACGGAGGTCTGAAGCCGTACAAGCCTGGAATAATTATCCTCCTGCTAAATTATTTGCTTGTTGAAAAATGTTGTCTGTTGCCTGGGTGACAGCAGGAGGGGGGTTTGAAAGCTTGACGGGTAAACGAGCAGAGCAAAGGAGAAGGGAGGATGTTTGGTCCAAAATTGGGGTGATGAGGAGCGTGGGCAGATGTGCAGGCCTGGCAGCTGCGGTCATTCCTCGTGTGCGTATGAGATGAGCCTCAAAGGGATTTGCACTGGCTATTTGCTGCACCAAGTGAGGCTTTCTTTGCCAACTTGAAATGTTATCCCAAGATTAGTTGGTTTTTTTTTGAGGGATCAGAGTCTAATAGCCGTTGGACAAGGAGTCCAAAGGATGCACGAAGTTTCTCCGTCTTGTTCAGAAAGTCTTTGGTCTCTACCTCTGTTCCACATGTTCACATTTCCTGGTGCTGCTGAGGAAGAAGTCAAAATAAAACAGCCTTTCAGTGCAAGTATTAAAATGAAACATTTACTACATTTATATAATGAGCGAGCCCCGGCCAGCACTCAGCTTTGTAGTTACTAAGGTAGTGGAATGTTGGCCCAAAGCTTGTAGGAGGCCTGTTGACCACAGGGGAGAGAGAACGACAGACACAGGCCTCGACCGCCCCGGCCTGATAGCCTGCAATCCACACGCTGGCATGCCATTAAAGATCGCTGCTGTTTATTGTAATTTTTGTGTGGAGATAACCGGGGGGTTCCTGAGGGGCAGCCAATCCAGCGAGCTAATTCCACCCGAAGAAAAGATGTAATCTTCTCGTATAATTTTGCATGAAGAAACTTGGCAAGAGCCTCTAATTTTGCAGGGATAGAACCAAATCTGTTGCGTGCTTATTTTGTGAGAGAAGAATGCAATTTTATTGTGCTGGCGGGAGATAAGAGGCAGCGCTGTTTCACCTTAAACAAGCTCCTCCATCATGTCTGGGTCTGTGGGACTGATGGGACTGTGTGTGTGTGTGTGTCCTACTTAATGTTTCCCCATGATGTTTCCCACAGAGCGGTTCCCGGGGTTACTCTGGAGTATAGCTTTGTTTTCTTGTTTTCGTCATTAAATGACTGGTCTCTCCTGCAGGTGTAAATACTGCGACCGCTCCTTCAGCATCTCCTCGAACCTCCAGCGTCACATCCGCAACATCCACAACAAGGAGAAGCCCTTCAAGTGCCACCTGTGTGACCGTTGCTTCGGTCAGCAGACCAACCTGGACCGTCACCTCAAGAAGCACGAGAACGGCAACTTGTCAGGTGAGAGGCACAAAGTGGTATTTAAGATAATAATTACATCATTATTATTTACCTTCTTCCATCCAATCAGTGGAACTGAGAGCTGCTTTGCTGATTTGAGGGATTCTAATGCATTATCGAGATAAATCTCTCTGTTGGTTGATGTAAAACATAATTTACCCGTGATTGGAAACAATTTTAAAAGCTGTATAAATCTGCCGTCTGCCTCGGCGACAGCACAACATATTTATTGAAAGAACTGCTTTCATCAGCAACACGGCTTATGGACTTGATGCGTTGCATCACCGTGACTCTGAATCAGCAGAAACAGCGATGACATGTGGCCGGCAGCCGACAGAAACGGTCCTCAGAGGAGGTTTTCACTCGAGCGGACACAATGTTCACTCCATCAAAAGGAAACCAAACCCGTTAAACCTCAATACACACGGTTTGTAGGTATTTGAGATATCGAATGAGGCGGTATCAGACTGAGCTCGCTGGTCATGGGACGTAATATGTATTTGCAGTATTCATTCTTGTAAAGTAACATAAAACAACGATTATCTCTCTGCAGGCACTGCGATGTCGTCCCCACAGTCTGAGCTGGACAGCAGCAGCGCCATATTAGATGACAAAGAAGACTCTTATTTCAACGAAATAAGGAACTTCATTGGGAACACAGGCCAGAACCAGGCGTCCCCGGACCCCTCTGAGGAAGGGTAAGCACAGCCATCTTTGTTCATATCTGTATTTGGCCTGTTTTCATGATCTGATGAACAGCTCTGATTCGGTTGCAGCCTCGTGCCTTATCAGTGCTGCTCACCAACATCTTCTCAGCAGGGACAAATGAAGACCAGGGCCACCTAAGATACTTTAATCATGGCTTCACTTAATTCTTCTATAGAAATACACCAGCTGCCGTGTATTTCTGTGCACTGAACTTGCAATAATTCAATTTTTAATAGAATTTGTGGATGTAAAAATGATGCAATGATTTAAATAGCATGAGTAACAGGTCATCAGCTATCAGACCATTTTAAACTAGAGTTTGACCACCACCCAAGCCTCTTACTAATACCCCATCAAACTCATGGGTCTGGAGTAGAGAGCAATCATCTGTGATGACATTTAAGATAATCACAAGTCTCGGAAACGTGCTGGAACTCCTTATATCAGTTTCCTTTTTGGCCGCACGTACAGACAGGTGTTTGTGTGCATGCAACTCCGGCTGAGCATTATGCAGAAATACATTCTTGGAGCTGCGATCGGGTCAGATAGCAGTTGAGAGCTGTGCTCAGGTCTCAGAGTTTGTTTTCACCTCTTGTGCGGTTTGTGCGATCACAGGGCCGATTGTAGGGCCAGATAGAGATCTCGCAGACGGGGGGTTAGGATTTCGCAGGAGGCCTGTGAGAGCAGGACCAGGCGGTAGAGCGTCGGGAGGACGGGAAGAGAAGCCCAGGGGGGAGAGCAGCAGTTAGCTGCCACATCTGGAACCAACATGTCTGCCTACAGGAAGAGGGTAGAGGGGGTGGGGTCAAAGGGTCGGCCCGTGTTTCCTTTCAAAGTGCTGCGCTCCTGACTACTTCTGATAGATACTTTATCCTCAGCAAATTACCACGTTTGAAAGCGTAATTAGCGAATCTGTTTTCTTAATCACAGAGCTCTTGCTCTCTCTTTTGGAGCCGGTTGCTATTCTCGGCCCGGCGAGCTCGACACGGCACGAATACCACCTTGTCAGCCTCAAACTGTCCATCCCAGTGGGAGCTCTGGCAAAGGGACAGTATTAGCAGCTGATGATAAAAGGGAGAGAGGATGCAGATCTTGTATGTGTTAAAATGAAGTGTACAATAACTCCCTCTCTGGTTCCTGGCGTCACCGCACGCTGAAATCTGCCAAATCCATCTTGTAACCTCTTATTATGTGATGATGTGCTTGATGCGCCTCAGTTTCCTATCTGTGTACTTCTTCTCTTTTCAATTCTCTGAATCCTTTGTGCGAGAAAATGGCATATTTGGGAGCTGACGAAAGACGTCCCCGAGTGTAATTAGTGAATCAGTCTTAATGTGGTTCCAGATGATTTACCAAATGGTGGTTTCCTGTGGTGCTGAGACAGAGGGAAAAAATAAGACTCAGGCAGTTTGGATAGCTGGAGCTCTTTCCCTCCACAGGGATAGAGGAATGGACCGGTTGGCAACGCTCTCATAACTCTCCCACCAAATGGGGCTGTCAGCTAAATATTTTGCCTATTAGATGAATACGAGATAGTAGAGAAAATAAACAAGAAGAGAGGCAGAGCACTCCGGCTAAGTGCTGCAATGATCTCGCCGGTGCTGCTGTGCCGCCCGAAGGGGCCCCGGAGCCTCGATGACAAACGGGATTCCGGCTTTTCTTTATCTGAGAAAAGATCCGGCGCTTTCTCGCTCTTTATCTCACACGCTCCATTGTGCCTGTATGCATAGAGAGAGGATTCTCCCAAGAACATGCAGGAAACAAAGAAATAAACAAAAGACAATGAAATGAACACAAATTCTTTACTTAAAATAATTTGATCTCTTCTCACTAATTTAATTGTCTTAAGTCTTATTACTTTAAATACGGTGGTAAGATGATGTTCACTTGAGTTATTTATGAATATGTAGATTTATGCTAAATGCTACTATGCTAATCAACGCTCCTTGTGTGCAGGTTAAACAGCGCCCCGTTCGAAGAAGAGAAGCCGCTGATGGCCAGCCATGGGTCACGTGACCTGGAAGACGAGGAAGCAGAGGAGCTCGGCGCCGATGACGACGAAGGGGAGGAGCTTAGCAACACCACTGTTAAACCGGAAGGGGAGATGCTCCCCAGGAACATTGGCGATGACATCATAGAAGACGAGATGGACTTCAGCGGGCCGAACGACTTGAACCTCAACTGCAAAATCTCTCCTGGGAGGTAAATTTGACTCACGACAAAGAACATCCCGCACATGTTAATGTCGGTGTATCATCTCGAAATAGCGTCGTTCTGATGTTCTGTTTTCGACCTACAGGTTTAAAGATGAGGAGGATCAGAGCGGCTACTCAGCCTTGGATCATATTCATCACTTTTCGGACATGCGCAAGCTGGAGGACAGTGAGCTGAGTGATGGAGACGGCGATGAGGATGACAGATCGTTCGGCTCCCCCTCTCTGAGCGAGGCGGTCAAACAGCCACTCTTCAGGAAATCCAAGTCTCAGGTAACAGACACATTTGCAGTTCATATGCACACACACCTATTCAAGCACAACTGGAACACACGTGTTTGTATTTCAGCATCGTAGTTATATATAATCCGCCTCTTCAACCCTCAGGCTTATGCCATGATGCTGTCTCTGGCTGAAAAGGACTCACTCCACCCAGCCACCCACAACCCGGCCACCATGTGGCATAGCCTGGCACGGGCCGCTGCTGAATCCAGTGCCATCCAGTCCCTCAGCCATGTATGATGACACCCCCTTTACGCTTTCCCTTTCACCTTTCAACCCCCGACCCTGACCTATGGCACTGGGAGCCCATTCCGGGGGCTATCGGACCCCCTGAGCCGCTGCCCCTGACTGTCTACAGAGTGACTGCTGAGCAGAACCACAGCCCATCTGACTGCTGAGCGGAGCCTTATACACAAAGTGGGATCGCTGCCCGTGCAGAACCCAGCCCGAGAAAAACCTCCAACAGAGCAAAAACGTCCCTCTGAGACCTTAAAATTGATGTTAACGCCAACCAGGATGATATTGGTGAAAATAATAATGCTAAAGTAATAATAGCTGTATTTATTCTGTTGAATTTCTATGTTTTGCACAGCAAAGGCAGCTGGTGGACATGGAAGACGTGCTGATGTATCATTGTTAGACTGCATTATATTGCCCAGCACATACAAAGCAAGGTGAACCTTTGACGCTGAGAGCTCGGTTGTGTCTCCAAGACAGCCGGGCATCAGCCAAGTATGTTTAACCGTAAGGCATAAAGAGCCCTGACTCGTTTTGACAAGAAGTATCTTAAAACATGTATTTCAAGAATTCCATTTAACCCCCAAGAGGTCCACAGGTGTTTCTCATCAGTACATGTACATGATGAAGAACTGACTGGTGGGTTTGCAGCCTCGGTTCCAATGACAACCCGTCCGTGTTACGATCGTTTCATCGCTAAAGTCATTAAAAAATAAAAATAAAAACAAGTCATTGACATCAGGCCAGTTTTACCCATCTGCATCTTCATACCTGCGTGTGTCTGCACAATCATAGCACTGTACACCCAACTGCACTCCATCCTTCCCGCCTGTGATATCTGTGAAAGGATATAAATAGATTGTCTTTTTAGTGGAAGAGAAGAAAACACAATGTTTTTTTTTTTGTTTTTTTTTTACTGAGATAAGTAGCCAGTGCTGAAGTTAATTGTTGTTCTGTAAAGGGGCGTATGTCGTTTTCAAAAACCCTTGAATCCATCCTAGTCAGCCGACAATACCACTAAATAGCCTGAATGCTAGTTGTTAGCTACTCCATGCTTGTGTGTCTTTCATTTTTAGACAATCATGATTTTGTTTTCTGTTCGTTTTTTTTTGGTTTTGTTTTGTTGGTGTTGTTGTTGTTATTTGCTGTTGTATGTTGAGAATTGTATTTATTTCTTGGCAAACTGTAGTTTGTTTACTGAATAGCACTGCTCTTAGCCCGGGTGAAGGGGAGATTCCTCACCGGGCCTCTATCCCAGAATTCAATGGGGTTTGTAGAAAAAACATTTGAGTGCCGGATAGTATTAAACATACAATTCACTCCTTATTCTTCTAATGAAACTGGTTGATGAATAGATAGGCCTATTAGTTTTTTGTTTTTTTTTTCTATGACAATTTAATGATTCAGTTGTAAAAAATTTAAAAACGTTATAAAGAATGACATAATAAAGAAAAAGAAAAAAAAAAAAAAAGCCAGGTATCATTTCTTCATAAGCGCATGATTGGTCTGGTAAGATCTGTATCTGACATTTTTCTACGGTGGTCTGCAAGCTTGTGTGACGTTCAGTTCATGTTAAACCCTTGTGCCAAACTTATGATAAATAACAGATTGCTTTTCATTTATTCTCCCGTTTTGAGGGACCACATTTTTTCTGTTTCGTTTTCGTCGTTGTTTTGTTTATAATCAATTTTAAGAAGTAATCAGCAAGTTGAGGTACTTTGTTTTAATGCTTTCTACAATGTAACTGTTATGCATTTCAATACAATACTGTGGGAGGAACAACTAAGAAATAAAGGACTACAATGTGGATCGACATGTCTTCCTTCCTCTCTTTATTTCTCCTTTTTACTCGCTCTTTGTTTCCCTTCTCGTTCGAACCCCCTCTCCATATCGTCCTCCTGGCTGCCCATCATTTTGGCACAAACGTAGATTTGTACTAAGGCCCATAAGTCAGAAAAACCACCTGGCGCTTTCTTCTGGCACTCCCATGGCCTCCAAAGGCGAGGGAGAGCCTGAACTCTGCTCCTCTTTTTTCTCCGGCTTTGGCTCGCATAGACAGAGGGAAGGAGAGAAAAGGCTGGCGTGGGCTTGAATGTGGTAGTGGGAGCGGAGGCAGGAATGTGTCCTCTTTATTTGTGTCCGTTTGTTGGGCATGATGGATGAGGTGGGTAGATGTGATGACCTGGCTCATCGCTCAAACGCTCAATAAGAGTCCCATCCCATGCAGCAGGCCTCCCCATCCAGCACCCCCCTCTGTCACTGCTGCCAGCCGACGTGGGCGGATATTGTGGCTGGGAGGCTTGGAGGCTCAGCGGCTCCATTGTCCAGCAGCTAGATCGGGGTGGGGGCTGGAGAATTGGGCATGACAGTGAAGATGGCTGGCGCTGACACTCCACATTTACAGTGGTCTTGGCACCCTAATGGATGGGGTGTTTTTTCAGGGCCTGTCGTCAGCCCTCAGGGCTCCATGGGGCGTCCACCTTTGATGAGGTCATGGGGGGTCACGCATTGTTGATGAGGTCAGCACAGGTCGTCCAGCTTTGATGAGGTCAGTTGCAGCGATGGTGCCGGCCGGGGCCATAATGGAGTGGCAGTGATGATAGTCCTGAGTATGAGTTTTGCCACCTGTACTGTTGTTAACTAATACAAGCGTATATGATTATGTTCACATGTCAGTCGACATACAACACTTCACTTTTCTCCATAAAGAGTGTCTGCTCATCCTGACCCCAACTCCACTGACGTTAATGTCAGCTATATCAGAGCAGCTGTAATTAATACCTTTTATCTAAAGAACGACATGACTATTTGTGGGCAAACTTCATAGTTCCCCTCAGTTCTACGAGGTCTATCATTGTTCGGCTTCGAGGGCCTGGATTGTATCGTCGTTGCTCTCAGTAGTGCAGCAGCAGCAGGCAACACTCTCAGGATATAAGTTCTACAGACTAACTGTTTTTGGGGACCACAAACTAAAAGAAGAGCAAATTTGGACTTTCCTGTTTTTAGTTTGTTTCTCCTGCCCTAATGTTGCCAAACAAAAGTTGATATATGGATTTTAGCAGCATCATAACTTAATTATGCTTCAGTTTTTTTAATATTTCCTCTTTTCTCCAATTTAAACAGCCGGAATAAATACAGCAAATGAGAACGCTGCATTCTGCTATTTAAGGCTGCAAGAAAAACATACCAGCAGTGGTGAAACTTGCATGTAAAAACAGGAATTACACGTTGCTCCATCTGGGAACTGGCAGCAGACCCCTCGGTGGCCACACCCCCGATGCACGTCAAATTGCCCATGTAATTACATCACCTACATAAAGAACATTTCCCCAAGCAAAAGTGCAAAAGGCACTGCCTCTTGAAAGAACACCAAAAATATTATGAATAGAAGGCACTGTGTTAATGTCATTGTGTGTGGGCAGTGGAACGGTGTGAGGAGGGCACCGGGGTGAGTTTGGCAGCTCAACATTTAGCTGTTGTGTGCGCGCCGGTTTGATCAGTGTTGATTAGCACATGCCAATGTCACCCATGCATCCTCTCACACTTAATCAACCACGTTGGGACTGGTTATTGCCATCATTAACCCACCGCCTCTCATAAAGGACTCAGTGTGTATTGAAGTGTGGCTGGCAGGACCTTCCATGGATGAGTGTGTGTGTGTGTGTGTGTAAGTTAAAGACCTAAGGAAGTCAGACAGCGCGTTAGTCAATGCGAGCTGTAGTTAAATGTGAAGTGAGTGCGTGTACGTCAAAGGGGCCGGATCCCCGAGATGGTATGTCCTGACAATGTGTGTATCCAGACAGGTGGGCACACTGTGGGCAGCGCCACTTGGCGTTCGGAGCCACTCAGCTAATGGGGCAGCTGGCACATCGGCAGAATCAATCAGGCCTCATTACAGCTCCTGCGCAGCCGCCGTCCTCTTTCTCTTCCCTCTCTTCCTCCCTTCTCTCAACACCTCGCATCCTTTCTCCTGCCACCGGTCCACCCAGCGAACACCGTGTGGCATGTAACCGGCCCCGCCACCCTCCCTGGAACATACATCACATCCCCAGAGGGGCCCTCACAGCTGGCAGCTCTCACGCTGATTGACTTGGCACCCGTGCTGACTCAGACGCCAGGGGAGACATTTTTAGAGCGAGAGGCATGGATGGGCGTGTGAGCGTGGCATTAAAGGAAGGTATGGGGGGGGTAGAGGGTGCTCGCTAACAGTTGGCACAAGTGTGTTTGTGTGAAGGAGATCCCACAAATCATCACATCAAGTTTTTGATGTAGTTACAGTAATGGCAGCACCTCCTCTGTCTGTGTCCTCCCCTGAGCGTCTGCATGTGCAGAGCAAAGACTTGTTCCTCTTTTAGTCCTCTTCTTTTCTTCTCTTCTTGTCTAGTCTTCAGCAGAACTAAGGATTGTGGTTTCATTATTACATTGTTTTTCTCCCTAGAGGTTATGCATCATTACTGATATTGATGGGCGCTCAGGACAGTCCCAAGTAAACCGAGCAGGACAGAGCAGAGCATCCATGCACGTGTTTCTAATATGACGGGTCTAATCAGGACAGGCGTGGTGGCAGAATCAGCCTGCGATTGAAATCATCTCATTCTTTGCTCATGGAGTGGATTCCAAAGCAGCTCGTCAGGGCATCAGCTTTGTATTTAAGGTAGTGAGTATAACCGAAAGTTAAATGCAGGACAATTTGAAATTGATTATATTCTAGCATGAGTCATTTGTTCATGTTCACTGACTTGAATCAGACTTTGTTTAGAGGTATGATTTTCCCTTTTACACGCCATCCAGTGGTGGAAGTTGCTCTGTACACCTACTCAACCGTTGGAGTTTTAACACTTCACCCACTTAATAAAAAATAAAAATATTTTTTTCTGGACAGAAAAGACACTGATCATTTTTCTGAAGCTCACGTCACTGCTCAGGCTGACATACAGACAAGCTGAACCCTCTAAAAAAGATGTTTCCTTTACATCACACAGATTCCAGTCTGGGAGAATTCTTTGATACACATCTTTTTGCTGGGTTGACATTTAAGATTTATTTTTCCAGGCAACGACCAAACAAATGGTGCGGGACGTGTTGAAATGATTTCCCCCCTCATTCTTGTATCCGAGCCGACAGCTTTGTCAGCGCGAGTTCAAAACACTGTGGCCTTCTGGGGGATCTGGTTCAACGGAGAGGGGCAGAAATTATCTCTGGGACGTGACGCTGTGGCAGTTAAGTGATACAATCTCTTTGCAAAGAGTGGCGTATTCGCTTAATTACAGCGAAAAGTACCCATGATGCGATCTTACCTTTTACGGGCTATTTCATCGCCGCAGTTTCCTGGACCCTCTCTCTCTCTCTCTCTCTCTCTCTCTCTCTCTCTCTCTCTCTCTCTCTCTCTCTCTCTCTCTCTCTCTCTCTCTCTCTCTCTCTCTCTCTGTCTTTCTCTCTCTCCCTCACCCCTGATAAGCCAACCGGCATACAGCAGTTAGCCTTTTCATCCTTTCCAAAAAGTATCATTCATGCTCTTGCAATTAAACAATGGTTTCTGTGAAAGTGTTGAGATAGTAGACGGAAACAAAGATTATGTCTGAATCAGCTTCTCCATCTTTGAGCATCTGAAGAGAAACCACAATGACCTTCTGCTTGATTGCAGTATACGCACTCTCGTAGAGGAACCGTGCAGCGGTGCAACGTGCATGCGTAAAGTTTGGCACTGTAGCTGTGGCACCCGGTGTTATGTGTGGAACCGATACAGTGGTGCAGTGGCCACCCAGAGTTTACTGGATGGATGGCCTCTCCGCGCTTGTTTGACTGGAAACAGGTGTGTGTCATCCGAAGATGAAGGCCCGGACGATAAACATTATTGGAGTACATCTGCTGCTTGTCACAACACAGGGCTAGCTGGAGCAGCCCCCCATCCATCAGCCACACCAGGGGGTGGGTGTAAGGGGGGGTTCCATCCACCACTGGCAGGTTGCTCCCCCATCACTCACCCCCGGTGATGCTGGGATGGGTGCATGTTCGGTCCAGGCACCTGCCCACACCGAAGCCACCTTTTGCCGAAATGCTCCAACGCACTTGAAAAATGCCTCCCGGATCGTATTCTCACTATCTGACACCCTAACACACACAGTGGAGCAGGTGCACACACATCTTACACCACCGCCGTGCAGGTGCCTCCCACACCCCCTCATCCACTTTAGACGACGGTCAGGGAGGCAGGCGCGGGCTTAATGCTTGACCCACCACTGGCTGATGAGAGTAGTAGCCTCACACACACACACAAACACACACACACAGGCCTTGATGACAGCTGAAACCGCTCTCCCTCTGTTCTCTTACTGGGCCCTCCCGCCCCTCTCAGGGATCCCAGAAATCAATACCACGCAACACCGCATTCAAAGCACACAATTCAAAGATAATGGCTGAAAGCAGGTGTCCACAAATGTAGTTGTAGTTATTTATTTTGTTCATGGCTCTTGTCCTCCTTGTTTAAGTCAACACACAAGCACAGATGAAGGACGTAACATTAGGCAAATAAAATCAATCGTAAGACACAGTGAAAATTGGAATATATTGACTGAAATGTGAACGAAGCTCCACTGATGACATGAACAAGAACATTATGACTGATAGAAGTGATGCTGACCTGAGATACAAAAAAACAAAAGTTTAAATGGCTCCTAGTATTTGTTAGACCATATAAATGTTTATTGGTGCCACACACAAAAATATTTACATCAGTTTTATCATTTACAAAAGGCGTCCAAGCTCCGTACCAGCTGCTAACTCAATAAACACAGATGTGAGAGGAGTGCAAGGCCAGCACAAGAAACCCCGAGATAAATGCCAGTACAGGCGTGTTCGGAATCATATCCATGTCCTGCTCGAAATCAGTGAGCCAGGATGATGAAATAACTTCTTGATAGAACATGAAATGGAAGTGGATTCCTGTGAAGGAGTCCCGTAATATGTAAAAGAACTGTGGAAAACTGTGATAATCAATCATGTCAATAAAGTGAATCCCTTTATTTGACACAGCAGAGACGTCCTAATCCGTAACGGTTTGATGAGGGTTGACGCTGTTTGCATGGTGCAAGAGCCTCAATAAATATTTTAAAAAATTCATTAATTTGATTCATTCACACCTATAATAAGAATAAAAACATCCCCTGCTTCGACGTCTGTGAGTCGTCTGGTCGAACACACGGTCTGCTCGTCACACATGCTTGCAGCCCCTGAGTGCCTGATGGTTCAATATCTGGCAGGTCAGTCATTTGCTAAATCTGACACAGAGGTATTCAGTTTTCAGAAATAGATGTTTACAGAAATATGCACAGCATTCTCTGACGCGAACCGCCAAGTCTTTAAAATATCATCTTTCTTTGTGAACGCATGTAAAGGAGAAGGCAAAGGTTCGGCCATGCTTATAAAATCTCTCCAGCAAACCCCCGAGCTGATATCTTAGAAATATGGGGCAGGTTTATGGTCCTTAAGGGCCCCTTTACATGCCAGGTCCACTGGTTGATTATCTTGAGCTCCAGGCTCATTGATGAAAGGCCAGTTTCTGACAGCTGAGTACCAGTACACATAGCAACACCAGATCACCTTTACCAAGATGATCTGAGTCCTGCTTCATAGAGCCGAGCGCTGTGTTTGAGCGTCCAGTCAGGGGTCACCTCCGCCGGGGTTATGTGGCTTTGCTGCCTGCTCTTCTCTTCCTTTGGGACCCAGAAAAGTTCAGCAGTCGTAGCGGTGCTGAAAAGGGAAAAGAGCAAGAAGACATCAGCACAATTTGAAAATCAAAAACAAATGTGCTGGTGTTTTTCGGAAGGGGGAGAAACTGGTACGTCGTCTCCTGTGTGCTCGGGTTTGAGGAGGTAAAACGAAGACAGCCTCGAGCTCGGCGGCACGCTGGGCGCAGATTAAAATAACTGTCAGGAGACAGGAGCAGCTATTGAGGGAGACAGGGTGAGACACGGAGTGATGGGCCTCAACCTCTCACAGTATTTCACTAAAGCTGGTTCGGCTTTACAGCCCACGAGTCTGTGTGTGTGCGTGTGTCCGTGTGCGTGCATGCGTTGTTTGTTAGCTCAGGTTTACCTTCACTACAGGTGGGGCCCAGCAGGGTCAGTGGGCACTGACATCGCCCCGTCAGCTCATCACAGCGGGCCCCCCGGGAACACCGGCAGAGCAGCGAGCAGCCGGGGCCGAAGCGATCTCCACCACAGGCTGAGAGAGACAAGACAGAGACAGAGAGGAGACAAAGGAGGAGATTCAAATCACAAGTCAAGTCCAATTTATTCATCGCCCCCTTTTTAAAAACAACACTTGCCCAAGGACGGTAAATCCACACAGTAAAACACAAAAGGTCTGTTAGGACAAAACACAGCTCTCACACTGAGTTAAAAGCCCAAGAATAAAGGTGTGTTTTAAGATGGGATTTAAAAACAGGCAGCCTCAAGGCATGCCTAACATGCAGAGGAAACTGAGGTCGGCATGCATAACTTGCCGACCTCAGTGACTCGATGGGACTTGCAGGAGTTTAGAGAGTCAGGTTTGGGCTAAACCATTTATAAGTTTTGCAAGCAAACATTAAAATCTTCCAATCCATCCTAAAATGCAGCGGGTGCCAGTGAAGGGGGGGCCAGGACGGGGGAAACGTGTTTGTGTGTTCCTGTTAAAAAAAACAGCTGCAGCCTGAGATGCAGGCCTGGCTAGAATCAACATTAAGGTCATTACGGTACTCCAGGCAGGATGAGATAAAAGCATGAATAACCCTTTCACAATCATTAAACGATAAAAGGACGTGACTTTAGATAAGAGCCTCGTCTGGAAAATGACAAATATCTGACCGCCGAATTCCAATACAGACAAATATGGAGAGAACAGTGGGGGACCTTTTTCACATCTCTGTCCCGTCCTTCCTGGGGGACAGATGCACCGTCCAGTAGCTGGCTCACATGGGCCTTCATCTGCACAGTCACATGACATGTCGCAGCTCAAGCCGAACCTGCCAGCTTCACATCCTGCAGAAAAAAAAACATGTTAAAATGTGCATGTGATGCACAAATGCACAATTAAGGAACACAGACACACAAGTGCCCATACTGCAGATACGCCAACAGAGTCACTGCAGAGAGTGTGCATATATTTCCTCCCACATATAAACACACTTACACACAGACAGAGCCTGTGGCTGTCCTACAGCTGCTCTGCAATGCTCAGTCATATCTCCTGCTGGGACTGAAGTGGCCATTTAGGTGCTCACACTGCGGCTGAGAGCCCCTCGAGCAGGCAGGAGGGCATGAGGATGTAACAGGAATGCATTAAACAGTCAGGAAACACCTGTCTCTCATCAAATAACCAGCCAGCCTGCCTGCCCACCTACCAACAAGCCTGTCTGTCTCCCTGTCAGTACGCACTCACACCACCTCCACAGACGTTCTCGGAGCTTATTTATTCATGCATGCTGATATATGTCCATGTACCACTGCAGCTGGGCATCCAGGTGGCTGTTTATCGGATGTATAATGGTATTTCTGTCTTCATGGTATAACTGTAAACATCTCGGATATATACTCCATATTCTGTTTTGATGCAGTACTGCAAATACTCACGTCTTTGGCATTGAGGCCCATGGTAGCCTGGTGGACACACACATTGCCCTGTTACTTGGTCACAGGTCTGCCCTTCCTTACATTCACAGGTGAGTGCACAGTTTGCTCCAAAAAAGCCAGACGGGCATCCTGGAAGCAACATTAGAAGCTGAAAGTTGTTTCAGGGAATATTTAAGAAAATGTACATTCAAGAAACAAAGTGTAACGTTCTTTATTAAAGTAAATAAAAACACAAGTGCCAGTGAGGCTACTTGTAATTAAACAATCAGGTTTCTCTCTGTATTACAACAAGAAGGAGAGTTTGCGTACTGTGTTGACAGGAGTGGCCGTAGTATCCCGCAGTGCAGCTGCAGGTGCCAATAAAGCGGTCGCAGGTCCCCCCATTGAGGCACGGACAGTCTTGTGCACAATCAAGCCCATATTTTCCCTGTGAACAGGCTACACACAAACACACACACACACACACAGTAATTTGATTGCTCTCATTGCATGCACCTCTTTATATGGGACACATACAACTGTCCAGATAATACGTCTGCCCTCTGCATGGAGGCATATGAAGTCTTTTTGGAATGTCACCTGCAGCTCTGATGGCACATACAGATCTTGTGTCATTAAGTAAGTCTGGAGTATTTCTTTTGCAAATATATCCAGATGTGAGATTCTTTATATGTGATAGAAGGGTGGGATGTCACTTCTTCCTGTGAATGTGTACCTGTGTCGCAGTACGGTCCGGTCCAGCCCAGTCCACACTTGCAGCTCCCTTCAGCAGGATCACACAGACCTCTGTTCTGACAGCTGCACGTGTTCCTGCACTGCAGGCCGTAGCGCCCCCTAGGACACACTGACGAAACATTCAGAGAACATCAGAACAATGCAAGCCCCTCTGCTCTACTCTGCAAGCACACCAAGGGTGTAACTCAAAGAAAGTGTGTGCTCCGTCTGCCTCTTTCACACACACACACACACATATGCAAGACAAACGACATACATGTTTATTTAAGCAACAGTTCATTAAAGAGATGGCAAAGTAGTCTAATTTGGCGCTGATATAAAAGAATAATCATGTTTCGCGGGGTAATTTAGATTAGAAGAACAATAAGGAAGCAGTCTTTGATTTCCCTGTTTATTTACTTGCTTCCTTGCCAAATCCAGCGACACGGAACACGGAGAACGAACTACTTATAGGTCTCTGTAAACATTCAACACGAAGGACGGATGAGTTGGTTTGTCTAAATACATGCAGGACGCTAAAGAAGAGTACATTTGGTGCAAATAGTTCTGGAAAACCCCATTTGCAGTCCAGCTGAATTGCTGATAAAAAGGAGCGATTAAGAGAGTCCAACTGTGCCTCTTTATTTCCCGGGAAAACTGCCTGTAATCATCAGGCCTCGCACTGGGGAAATGGAGAATTTGCTACTTAAATATACATTGAAAGGTTTTGCAAAATACACCCTTATTACACTAGTTGTGTCTTTATCTGCTGTTATGTCTATTTCTGACAGACTCATTAGGGCCGCTGGTGCCCACTGATACGTCGGCCTCGGTGGTAACTTGATGTATTATAAAGAGAAGAGTGAGAGTAAAATAAAAGGCTTGATTGCGACGCCCAAGTACCTTGTTGGCAGGACTGTCCCATCCTACCAGGGTCACAGATGCACCTCCCGTTTATTGGGTGACACTGCCCTGCTTCCCCACAGGAGCACAGCTTAGCACAGTCCTTCCCATAGTACCCACCGGGACAACCTGCAGAAACATGGATTAATTCACATCGCAGTGCAAGATGAAATTAATATATTCATTAAATAGGCATCATGGTGAACTTCTGGCAGGAATTCCCCACTACAATCAGCATCCCAGCAGACTTACTTGAGCTGCAGTCGGCTCCGATGAAGCCAGGAGGGCAGTAGCAGGCTCCGGTCCTGAAGTCACAGCGGCCACCATTGATGCAGCTGCAGCGGGACTTGCAGTTTGGCCCAAAAGTTCCTGCTCGGCATCCTGGAGACAAACACAAAGGAGTGGAGAATACACAGAAGAAGAAGAGGAGAGAAGAACTTCATGATGATGTTGAATTATTCAATCAGGAATTTCAAGTGTGTGTTATTTGTACTTGCAGAATACGCCTAAAATACAGCTAAAAATATAACCATGTTTCTTCCTCTCAGTCCCGACTTGCTGCTCGACAGGTGGAGTATATCGGTGTATATCTACTGAAATGTTGATTCACATTTCGGTAGCGAACCGACATACTTACGTAACTCACAGCGTGCCCCATAGTAACCAGGTGAGCAGCTACATTTCCCCGTCGTGGGATGGCACTGCTCCTGATCGCCTGAACACCGGCAGGGCCGGCTGCAGTTTGGCCCAAACATGCCAGCAGGACACGCTGCAGGGATACAACAGACGTATATCACATGCACACTGCAGCAGATGAACAGGGAAATGCACTTTGCTTGATAATGAATATATTTCTGCAAAATATAGTCATTCTAACATATAAGGTGTGGCTATCAAATTACTCATGGCTTGATATACACATGTTTTTACGACTGCAACATCTAAATTAAAAAAAAATTCTAAATCTAAATCAATTCATTTTTTTTTTTACAAAATTTTGCATGAAAATTTGAACAAAAGTTTGATTTCAGACCATTTCCCTGTGCACAGAAAATGTGTGTGTGCAGTGTGTGTTTGCCGAAGGGGAACATCATGATGAGGAAACAAAATACAATGTAATATCCACAATTTAAGGAGGAATTGCTCAAGATAAAAAAAATATGGGGAGATGGGTTAAATACACTCTAGAGACTTGACAATATTATTATTATTAATATTATTAATTTATTTTCATTATTTAAAAAATAAATAAACTCAAATATCTTCCATTCTTACGTTGGGGAGTAATTATTTTGTCTAAGACAGCAGCTGGGGCGTCAAACATTCAGTCGTATGTGGGAACAAGCACGTTTCCCTTTCCTGCCTCAGACGACTCTTTGACCATATTGGACTTTAACATCGACTTGTCGCAAGACTTAAACAACCAACAACTTTCCCTGGTGCCCAAACCCACACGGACACGGTGGGGAAATTCTTTCACACACCCTCCTCTCAAATCCACGGACAATCCGTCATAGCGAACAAGATGAATCTGTGAACCAAACATGTTTTCGGGTGAGACTGCGGCACTCAGCCACTCAGTCAGGCAACAGCAGGCAGCGCGGTGGACAGATAAGAACGGACTCCAGACTAAAGAGGCAATTACGGCGCTGTCATTATGCATGTCTGCCTTCCAAAAGCCCTTATCCGCTGCTGCGGAGACAAAAACAATGCCTTCTGTTTTACTTGGCAACCGGTGTGTAACATTTATCAGATGTCTGGGGAGTGTGTGAGGAGAGGAAGGGAGTTGAGGTGGCTCGTACACAGTCCTCAAGCATATGGTCGACATAATGAAAAAGTGAATAAAGTTCAGTGAAAGTGAGTATTTAGGGTGAGTGTGTTCCTTCGAACAAATGGTAATGTTTCCCAGGACGGTGTAATTAGTATTTCAATAACATAACAACCTTCCTTCCTGATGTTTCCTTCTCAGGTGACAGTTTTTCTATCGCCGTGACATCGAGGTTTGTCAAATGATTTTTAAATCTCACCATGGAAAGTTGTGAAAAACATCATTTGTGGTATAAAGTGTGCTTTGTGGAAACAGGTTTGTCTTTTCATTCCTACTTTTCTCACAGCCGGGTCCTGTGAGTCCAGCCGGGCAGCCACAACTCCCAGTCTCATGGTGACAGGACACCCCAGCCTGGCACTGACACCGCCGGGTACAGGAAGCACCGTACGACCCCGGGAGGCATGCTGGGAGTTGACACACATACAGTAAGTGTACGCTCATATAAAAAGATCTGTCCGTTGCCAGCGTCTATTCATTCAGTTGCAATTTCCTCTGTCCTATACACACTCACGTTTGTCACAGTTGGCTCCCCTCCAGCCTGGCTCGCACTCACAGAGGCCTGTCACATGGTGGCAGCCCGTGCTATGGACACAGTCACACCTCTGCGCACAGGCCTCACCGAAGGATCCGTTAGAACAGGCTGCAGGAAGAACACACACGAGCATTTGCATTCGGCATGCGACAGCAGAAGAAAGCTGTTTCAGTGTTCAGGCTTGTTTAAAACTTACTGCACAGATTGTTTTGACGTAGTGAATTTCGTGATTCCTGCAAGCAGACGTGCATTTCGTGCTCTGCTGCTACCTTATAAATGCTAAGTGAGAAAGGCTGATACTGAATGAAAGGTGGTCCTGTGCACGGATGCAAAAGATGCAGAATGTACCTGTATGACAGAGCTCTCCCATCCAGCCGGACAGACAGGAACATCTTCCCGTCGCTCCCTCACATGTCCCACCGTTCATGCACCTGCAGATCTGGGTGCAGTTCTCTCCGTATCGTCCCTCCTCACACTCTAGAGGAGAGGGAGATAAAACTTCACATGTATTTAACAAGCCTTTATCTGACACATGCAAGGTGTTTGATCCATCAGTTTGCATGGACAGGTGCAGGAGTAGGACGTTTCCCCAGATAGCACTGAAGATCTCACCTAGCTCACAAGCAGCTCCCGTCCAGCCAGGCTGGCAGGAGCACTTGCCAGTAACGCCGTCGCAGGAGCTCCCGTTTTCACACAGACATTGGCCTGCACAGTTTTCCCCGTATTGTCCTGCAGGACATGCTGGGCACAAAACACAGAGCAAAGTGTCAATTGACCTGAATACATTGAAGCAAAGAAGGTGAAAGAATACACAAGCAGCTAGTAGAAGATCAGAGGTATAGTTTGATGGTTAACTTTGGATGAAAACCACTGGATGCCTAAATAAGCATCGTTTGCATCGTGGATAGCTGCGATGTCAATTATAGATAATTTGTTGAAAATGGGATCAAAGTAGCAACAAAATATTTGACAAGTCCTGTCATGTTGATGTATTATAGCTTCTCCGAGGACTGCATGTTGGGCCACTCACGCAGTTGGCAGCTGATCCCAGTCCACCCGGCCGCACAGCTGCATCCACCAGTGACGTGGTCACACTTGGCCCCGTTCTCACACTCACAGGTCTGACTGCAATGCTCCCCGAAATGACCCTCCGGGCATTCTGCACATAAACAAATCCAGTATTAGCGAATGCATTGTGGCAGCTACATCCACTGAAAAATGTTTGAGACGTCCTGGAGTGTTTGTTCTTTAACGGCACACAGATTGTAAACTTCTATCTAATGACCGAGGACTGAGATGACATTTGGAGTCTGAGAAAGAGGAAAATTCACTAATGACAGAGATGCATCATTAAGTCATGCTAGCGGCTTTCTGATGACTCTGGCTCTGGTAGGAAGGACCACAAAATGACTGTGGCGAGAGGAGAGTCCTGAATAAGACTGCAGAATGACAGACTAAGAACTTTACTGGGCATTTCATTGGATTCATTAAAATAACGGCATGAAATCCTCAAGGAACTTTAGCATGAGAACTCTGATTGGCGAGCTACGAGTCTTCCAAGTTATGTTCCCCCTTTCCTAATTTTGATCACTATAAACACGTGGGTGCAGTTAGCCAGAATAGGCCTTAATTAAACCGTGGACGCTGCAGGGCGCTCTCTTCCTCCCTCCTCTCTGTAGCCTTACCCATCCCTAAAAAGTCATTGGCAGTGTCTCATTATAGAGATAATTGTTCACAAACACATCATAGTTGTGTTTAGGGAGAGGATGTCGTGATGGGCTGCACTGAGGGCCTCCCTCACACCCTGTTTTAATGATGTGGCTTCCATTACCCAGAATGCAGTGTGGTCCTGCCCAGCCGGCGGTGCATCGGCAGGCTCCTGTGATGTGGTGGCAGCGGGCACCGTTCCTGCACTCGCACATCTGGCCACAGTCAAGACCGTAAAAGCCGTCCGGGCACACTGTGGGCGAAGATAAAACATCCGACTGGTTAGAGCTGGCGGCTTCACAAAAAAGGGGAGGAAAAAGGTTTAGATGCCAACCTTCTTCTTTTTTTTTTTTTTTTTTATTTTATTTCTACCCTCTCGCTTCCCTTCGCCATCTCTCACTCTCCTCCTCTTTCTACTTTCCCTCTCTGTCTTACCACCTACTGAAAATACCAATATCAAATTGCAGTACAGAGCTGCGGCTGTTCGTTTGCAGAGCGTCTGCGTTCGTTAAGTGAGCTCATGTCCCACATGTGCGGTGGATCTGGGCCACATCAAAGTCATCGACCGGCTCGGAGGCCGTTCCCTTTCGGGGGTAGAGGGAGCACAGGGAGACGGTAATTAGAGCACCTGCTGAGTCCACAGGCCCCACCAATATACGGCAAAACAAAACCAGGTTACCGTGCCCCCCCACCCCTTCTTAGGAAACACACATGGAGGCTACCTACAGTACAGCATCTCCGCTGATGCAAGAGGATGCCAGTTAAACGTCTGTTCCCCATTCTCCAGCAGAGCCGGAGCGATTGTTTAAGTGTGTAGAGTCAATTGACGTTTTGGTAAACATCATGCCTCTCATCCACGGGACCATAGCCACAGGCTGCGGGATGAATGAGCCTTTCCATTACTGCGATGTAAATATTGTCTGTAAGCATGACTTCACCGGAGCGGGAAAAGATGTTTATTCACTGCCTGTTTCTGATCGCCAAGTCTGTCACTCCACAGTTGATGTGATCACAAAGCGTATTAGTTGAACTTTGTGATACACAAAGGTTTTCCATTGGTTTGTATTTACAAGAACACTGCTCTCTCTCTCTCTCTCTCTCTCTCTCTCTCTCTCTCTCTCTCTCTCTCTCTCTCTCT
>CAAKHC010008681.1:3750-24989 GCA_901007825.1 Macroramphosus scolopax | reverse complement strand
TGTGGGCATGCCTGTGCGCTGTGTCGTGCACGTTTCCATGATGGTGGGGATGGCCGGCGTGCATCGTGGTGGGATGGTGCTGCACGTTTCTCTGCTGGTGTCGCTGAGCTACGGGAATATTAGCAGGGGGTCTGGGGGGCTGCGGGCCCCTAGCTGGGGATCTGTGCTGGGTTCGGTCCTTTGGAAGGGTCTGGAACTGTGTGAGAGGGATAACAGGAGGAGGAGTTGGTGCGTGTTGAGCCCCGGCGGCAGGAGATCGAGCGAGCAGGGCCGCCTGGGTCTGTTGTCTCCTGTTCTGAAATGTTTGAGTCTTGTCGGTGTGCGCTTTAAGTGCATCCTGGGTTAAGTTGCTGGGCTGGGCGGACGGGTGCAGGACGGGAGCCGTGACCCGCTGGTGAGGATGACCGGCACCATGTGTCTGTGTGCCTTGTGGCGTCGCTTTGGTCTGTGCTGCTGTGGGTTGCGGTGGCATGTGACCCTGCGGAAGGTGATTGGGATCTGCCAAAGCTCTCGCATCTGCGCCCTGTGATGCAATCCCTCTCTGTTGTGTCGCGGGTCCTTGTGACACAGCGGGGCGGTCGACAGAGGCCTGCTGGCTCATGAGAGGCAGCGCCTGAGGGTTATTTCTGTGTGTGGCTTCCTGCCTGGGGGCATGTTCGCTGCCAGGCGGACCTCTGATGTCTTGCTGAGCGTTCTCCCTTTGTGTGTGGGGTCTACTATGCGTGTGGTGAGCGGGCTCAAGCTGCGGCACTCTAAGAGTGAATAAGCCTCGACGATCAGCCGAGTGGCTCCTCGTCTGTCGGTCCAGTGATGGTACATCTCGTCCGGGGGGAGCTCTGCTCTGGGAGGTGGTGTGACTTTGAGGTTGAGATCTGTTAGTCGTTCTAGCCTGCTGCAAGGGTGGATGGGTAGTGTAGTCCGTAGTGTCAGAGAGGACTTCTCGTGATGTCTCTCCTCTTTGAAACCTTCCACTGGGATACGCCGGAGTCCCTCGGAGGCGATCCCACGGCATCGCTCGATGGGAGGAGCCGGCTGCATCATGTCTTGGAGATACTCCGTCAGACCTGCTATTCATCTCTGGGCCCTGCTGGTAAGTTTGTGTGTTTGCATTTCGCTGGGCGGTGTTGTTAATGTTGGAGTGTGTATATCCAGTTGGGACGGGACCAGACTGAGCTTGATGACCTCCGCCTATGTCCGGGTTCAGCAGGGCGTTACTCGGATAGGACGGCCCGCTTTGCATTGTGGGATTTGATCGCGCTGCATCAATCAGGGTTTGTGTAGCGTTGCTATTGACTGTATTGGTGAAAGGAAGCGAGTTGTCCTGCTGAGTCTGTTGGCCGTTGGTCGAGTAGGAGTTAAGATTCACATGAATGGTGGGCATCTGTGCGTTGCCGTTTTGCTGGGCAGTTTGTGGCAGCGTGTTCAGGCTGAGGTGCACGGCCGGGGGGGCGGCGCCGCCCTGGGCAGTCCCAGTCTGTATGACAATGTTAGGATTTTGCTGCTGTGTGTTTGCGAGTGTGTTTGCATTCGGAGCATCGGTGTGTGTGAAAGCCGGGTTGTCAATGCCATTGTGTGGGTATGAATTAGTGTTCGGAGGAGCATTGTGTCGGACTGTATTTGTGTAGGTACGACCATTGTGTCGCTGCGTGTCGGAGGTATGCATATTGTTCAGCCGCAGTGTTTGCCGGTCGGCGTACAGGCGGTCAGGGTTGTGTGTGTTTGTGTTTACGTGAAAGAGGGGCGGGCGAAGACCTTGGCCCGCATCCTGTGCACCATTAGGCCGTGGATCTGGAGGCTTAATGGGACCAGATGAAAGATGAGAGGAGGGAAAGAAGAAACAGCAAAAGAAAGGTAGAATCCAGAGGTTAATTTAAAAAAAAAGACCTTCAGCACCATCACATGGACAATTTAAAGACAAAATCAATACCGAATCATACGTGAACTTTACGGTGGCTTACGATAGGTCGGGGATTAGTGTTGGTCTTCTGCACCGCGACAGCGTCCCTTTGTCTCCGTCCTGCAAGAAGACAAATGATAAAGACGCCTCGGCGACAGAAGACGGTAACAAAAGCAAATGAATGAAAATGCCTTTACTTTTCCATCTCAGCACGAGACAGGCGATGAGGAGCACGATGATGAGGAGGAGCAGAAAACAGCCAATCACAATTCCAGCGACTTCTCCTCCGTTGAGACAAGCGGCTGAAACAGAGAGGACGGTGTCAACCGAGGAGGAATGAAGATAATGAGTCAGGAGCTGAGACAGACTTGAGGGGGGGAAAGAAAGAAAGAGGAGAGGAGAGAAAGAGAGAGAGAGAGAGAAAGTGTGTGTGTGTGTGTCACCGAATGACTTTGAACACATCCTCCGCAGATCAATCTCCCAAGACACATTCTGTCCCTCTCCTGTCGCAAAGACAGATACGGGGACGGAGTCCAAAACCAACCGCCATCATAATCAGTCACGGAGAGGTCGGCGTCCGCCATAACTCACCGACGACGGCCAAGTCCGTGTCCCGCTCCGACGTGCCGCCCGTGATGCTGTTCCTGGCCGTGCAGACGTACCGGCCGCTCTCAGCAGTCGTGAGCGTCGGGAGGCTGAGCGCCCCGCTGTCAGGCTGGCCAGATGCGACCGGCTCTCCGTTCCGTTGCCACGAGAAGAGGGCAGGGGGCAGCGAGTCGGACGTGCAGGTGAGACGCACCGTCTGCCCGTCCAGCATATCCCCTCCTCCCACGCACTCTTTAGGCGTGTCCTTGGTCACCAGAGGGGCGTCAGGGCCATCTGGTTTGGTGATGAGCAGAGGACATCGTTATCAGCCTCGCAAACATTAAGTGCAACAAGGAAGATTTGCATATTGATTCTGGGCTAAATTCCCACTTTGACCTTCTCTTCTCCGTATTTGTTAGCCGATGCAGAAGCGGAACGATTTCTGCTGTTTCTCAACAAGTCCTTTTATTGTGTGTGTGTGTGTGTGTGTGAAGCAGGCTGGTTCACTGTGGCAGTTCAAGTTGCACAGACATGAAGGGGAGATAAACCACAGCAACCTGCTGGTAAACACATGTTTGGGTTGTTGGGTTATACATTAGGCCAAAAACTGCAACAGGCTTATGAGGTACTGACTCGATAAAAAATTAAACAGGACTTTTTGTATTTGATTGATTCTTCAAGTCAGCGCACAAAAATGCTAAATGCATGCGAGCTCCAGCTTTGCAAATTGTAAATAACGCTGTAAATTCTTTGGGTTTTCGAGTGTTTGCCAGCCAAATGAAAGCCATTTGATGATGTTATCTTCCCACTCTTGGAGAAGTGTGAGGAGCATTATCGGTCCCGGAGTGATAAGGCTCTATCCGAAACGCAGGGCTGAAATATCTTCCCAGATTCACTCTGCAAGACCAATTTAAATTGCGGGGTGTGACGCAGATGGTGACTCAAAGTTAAAGTGCCTTTCATGTCGAAAAGCCGCTCACATTTGTGGCGCGTGTTAACAGTTTTCTCGCTCCCAGCTCGTCAAATACAGATGGCCGGTCAGTGTCCCGACGCTCCCGACTGCGAAGCTGCAAGTACCTCTCAAGCATCACTTTTGAACGTCCACGGGCATTAAATATAAAAGCTGTAGGTACCATCTGCGTCCGATCTGGAAGTACATCGCCTTCAGAAGATAAAATACATCTGTTTTCAAAAGATAATTATGCAGAGATGCCGTGATTGAGGTTTAGGTTTAAGCACAAGGGAGGAAAAAACAGTGTTGGCTTGATCCCGACTTTCACGGTCACAATAATAACTCAGCGTTGGAAATAATAAAGACGTAGAAAAGGGGAAAGAACAGCAGTCTCATGTTGCAAAGTCTGCTGCTTTGGAGCCTGTGTGACACTCAAGCAGCTGCCGCCTGCTCCAGAGTCTGGAGCTTCCAACCTGCCTCTTAACGTGAACTCTCTCCCTGCATATAAGCTTCATCACTCTCTTCTGCAAACAGCCCTGCATTTCCAAAACTGACGCCGATGCTCCTACAGCTTCATAGAATGATGCTGGCCAAGCGTCAGTACTTGACGTGTTGCATGCATTGCAGAACATATGATTAGCCTGTGTTAGATGGGTAGATATTGTAGTTTTCCTCTGGGGTGATGTGGTGTCGGGATAATAGTGCATGTTGTCATAAAGAAGCTTCTGGAGGAACTTCCTGTATCTTTGTGCAGCACAGTGAATGCAGTCCAATGTGGATAAGCAGATAAGCTAATGCAATTAGCGGCGGCTCCGGCAGATTGGCTGCCACTTGTCTTGATCATTGCACACTCACAGAAGACAGTGAGGCTGCTGGTGGCGATCTCGGCACTGACGGGGTTGCTGACGGTACACGTGTACTCGCCGGCGTCCCCGCGCCTGGCTGGGTTGATGACCAGCGAGCCCTCTGAGATGGTGATCCTGGAGTCGGCGGCGATAGCTGCTCCTCCTTTCCCCCACTGGACCGAAACGTCCGTCCCGGCCGTCCACGTGCAGCTCAGAGAGATGTTCCCCCCCTCCGACGCCACCGAAGGCACGGCGAGACTCACCCCGGCCACCGCGGCTACACAGAGAGGAACAATCTCAGACTGGAACCACACAGACACGACTTTTTTAATGGACCCATTAGGTATCGAGCATCCGAGAACGAGAGATTTATGATGTTTCTGTTGAAGATAATTTGTTGTAATCAAAGCGAGGGAGAGCTGGGATGGGACGGGATTCAGACAGAGGCACAGATGGTGAATAAGGGGGCAGACGGTATGAGTGGTAGCTGAGCTGCCTCTTGGCGGGCAGCCGACGTTAAATAATTGGAGAGGGAGAAGAGAGGGCGGGCGGACAGAGGAGACTCTGACGAAGAAATCTGCCGCAGCAAAAAAGCGGCACAACTATTAAACAGCCCTAATCACTTACACTCGTGAAGACTTTCCCTTCGCCTGTGACTCAACAGTAGCTTTATTTCAGGATTTCAGGAGTGTGAATGTAGGAGGTTTAGAGTTCTGCTAAAGGACACGGCTGTTGCATGACATGCTGTTGTGAGTTTGGGGGACGCGACCTTTCAGCGATAATAGACCGGTGCTTCCAACGATTTGGTCACCCCGCCACCCCCATTAGCACCGGTGATAACCGGGATGAGAGGGACTGTACGTCATCCCTCCGGCGTGGGCGGGTCGAACTAAGGAGGCAGCTGCTCAGGCTCCATTACTGTACTGTATGTAAATGAATGCAAATACCGTATGTACCGCATGTAAATGTGACGCTGCGTTTAGTCGGACACAATATAAAACATCCGAGAGCATGAGTGCTGCATATCAAATAAGTTTTAATTATGCATAAAAGCCCCGAGCTACCAGCTTCATCCATTCCTCCATTTTCATAAATTTTACGTCGCTTACTATGGGTCACTAATTTCATTATATCGCCCAGATTAATTCTCTTACCCTCCCTCTTTTCTCACTTCTGTTCCTCCACAACATCATCGCCTCCCCACCGCACACACCACCACCGCCCTTCCTCCCCCCTCCTCTTCAGCTCTCCTAAATGAACTCACAGACACACTCCTTTATCTCTTACCAAACACGCTGAGCTTTATCGATCTGGAGTTAGTAGTCAGGCCTGTGGTCGCGAGGGGAGTCACCCTCACCGTGTAGTCCCCTGCGTCTGGGAGCCGGGCCCTGTCAATCCGCAGCTGGGTGGCGGTGATGCCGACCCGGCCCTGGAACTGCGCAACCTCGTTGAGCACCGGGTTTCCTCCGGACCACAAACCCAGGGTGATGTCTTGGTACAGCCATGTCATGGACAAGACCTCAGGCACGGTCTGCACTGTGAACACGATCTCAGCATCGGTTCGAACCAGCACCGGGTCTGTCTGGAACTGGATCTGGACCGGGTCCTGGGCCAGCACGGCGGGAGGGAGGAGGACTGAGGAGGAAATAAAAGGAGGGAGAAGCAGAGGTGAATAGAAAGTGGAACTGAAGTACTATACAATTCAAATTAAAGGTGTGTATAAGGGATGTCGCAGTAAAATAAACCTTAACATGGGTAGAACTTTTTTTTTTAACCCCTTAATGTCCATAATGGCCGGCGATACCGACTGTACTGTACGTCCTTGTTTGCACCTGTTTTTGCCGCATTTGCCTCTTGAATGTAAATTGAAATGGAGTATTCCTATGCTGTCTGGGTGTATTGGTAATTTTTTTCCTACGATGGCAGAGAACCAATAAACACAGACAGACAGGCAGACGGCTCAGGAGGTAAAAAAAAACAAAACAATTACTAAGGTACACAGTGTTTCCTCCCTTGCAGATTTCACACCATGTTTCTTTGGATGGCGAAGCTAAAAATCTATTATGTGTTTTTGTTTGCCTGACTTAACGTAAGCCTTGTCGAAATCATGTTTGCTGTCTCTGCCGTCAAGATTCAGCGGTGCATAAGCAATTTCCCCCAAAAACACTGATGTAAGGAAGCGTTGCTTTAACACATCCAGACGTTTAACTGCTGGAGGCGGTTTGTCCGTTTGTTTTTTTTGCAACTGGCTGCTGTATAGCTCCTCTTGTTTGTGGCGGTATTACAGATGCAGGTAAGGAAACACTGGAGGAATCTTCAATGCCCCCTTTTTTCCTGGCGTACAAAGATCCAACGCAAGATGATTTAAAGGGAATCAAAAGAACCCAGTCCTGATCCGTGTCATACACACACACACGTTAGAAATACACACAGGTTCCCTCACAGCTGCAGGAAGTGGCATTGTTGCTTTATTCCAACCGAGACAGAAAGGTAACGAGTCATGAATCAGAAATGAGGAAACACCCGTGGGTGACGCAGGGCGGCCACGATGTGTTCATGTGTTTTAGTTTTCTTGCCACACCGCGACAAATCCAGGTGGAGCTGTAAATCGTCAGAGTCACGTTTGCAATTAATCTACAGCCGTTATGATGCTGCGGTTGCAGAGATGCAGAGCAGACGGTCGACTCGTCACGTCGACAAGTGACGTAAATCTGAACTGAATCCTGAAGTTAACTGTAATGTTTTTACCCGGATCCTCTGTTGTTGAACTTTAAGTTTCCTTCCGTGGATCTACTGGGTACAAATGTTTTGGCTCTATTTATTCCAAACTATCTTCTGTTACAGGCAATGGAAAACACATCTCGTGCGCCAAAAGGATGTTTGCCAAACTCCTATCCACCAAACTGCAGGCGTTTTAAGAATAGCAGATGAGTTAATGAACTTCACAGGTTGAATCTCAATTTTGCCTCATATATTTCCAATACAGCAGCAAAATGAGTATTTAATTATATGAAAACGTTGCAGATTATTACTTTAATTATTATCTTTCAAGCATGAAACGCAAAGCCTCAGTCAAGGAACAAATTAAAACATAATTTAAATTCCTGGTGCTAATTTTCCACACTCGTTTGCTGCAGCGGCACAAATACAAGGAGATCTGTGCCGCTTGATCTTTTTCATCTTTATACACCCAGCCCTCTGCGATACCAGCATAATGTGATCATCTTAAAACCCTGGATTGCTGAATTAGTACCACAATATCGCTTCGTTTGTACCTCTTATGAAAGGTTTCCCATTTAAATGCAGTTCTTTGAGATAGGGCTGGAGGATTCCATGTTTTCGCTTGTCAATAAATACAGAAAAAAGACCAAGAGATTCAAAGTACAACATGAGTAAATAGAGCATTTGTCTGGGACTTTTCTCAGCGGTGGATTAATACACATTTGGTGATTTTGTATGATTTATAGAAACAGGATGTGGGATTGACTGAAAATAAATCTACGGAGCCGATATTATTGGGTAATGATGGAACATGTCATCTGCTGCAACAGAAGCGGTTTCATTTATAGGAGGGGGTCCAGAATGGAGTGGAGGGATACTACTCAGGCTTTGGCTCCACGACTCTAAAATACATGTTAGTGGAATTAATTCACTGTTAGAATCGCTGTTTTCAAGGGAAAATAAATTGGTCGTCTTTGTGATTCAACAATACCAAACAGCAAACTTTTAAAATGACCAGTTCAAGATGATCAAGATTACAGGTCCTTTAGAATCTTTGGATTTAAGCTGTGACGGAGTGACGTCACTACGGTTGAGTATCTGCTCTGACTGCCATCTGCCTGACTGTAGATGCCAGTTCAAACTGTGCTGGGGTGACTGCTCTCTCTCTCTCTCACTTCACTACATAGGCGTAAACTTGCTGTCTGGGTCACTTTAAATTCTGGGGAAGTAGAAAAGCCACGAGAGCCGCCGACCCGCAGCGATTATATCGATCTAAGACACACTTGATTCAAGTGGCAGATGCAGGAAAGAGTGTGGAAGCTCTATATAAACTCATCCAATATATTGAAATGCCAGTAGTTTGCCATCTACTGTACATATTGGACACCCATCCAATAAACCCACACTACACATTGTCCCATTAAGAATGAATTACTTCCACATATTTTGTGGCGACAAAACACTTGATTATCTTCTGAAATTATAAAGTTTATGTATTTTCTATTTAAAACAACTAATTTTGTTTTCTGAAACAGACCCCTGCTGATCTGGACTTGACAGTACTATGTTACTATCAGTATCAGTACTAAGTCTATTGTCAATGCAATACATTTCTGTATTAAAACAAAACTGCAGTACCGCCCATCCCTAAAGACAAACAAAAAAACCTAACGACATGCGTGAATAGAAACAATAACCTTCAAGTCATGGTGAATTAGTTTCGAGAGCTCAGATGTCGCAGCCCGGCAGGAGGCCGTGAAGGCACCACGTCACTCTGTAGTCAGCGCACAGAAGGGAATGCAGCCGCGCAGGTTTAAAGACGAGCTGGCTGCTTGAAAATGCAATTGTCTCACAGACGTGCTCGGAATACCGCAGATCTCCTCCCTGACCTGTTTTCTTTTGCTTCTCCCGCAGTACAGACTCCAGTAATACACTTTACAGACTTTAGTGAGCTGTGTGATGTCGGAACAGGAGGAAGAGAAACAAGATTGTTTTACCTGCCAGTGACACACTGATAAGCAGCAAAGGTTGTCTCATGTCGTCAGTCGGGACGCTCTGCAGGGAGATTAAAACACTTTCATATACAAAAATTACTTTTGCAGTCAAGTGCGATAATGTTTGACTGTTTTTTTGTTTTTTTTTAAATTGAACTTATGATTGAAACGCTGCTGTGTAGAAAGCAAATCAATTCAGGTTATATAACTGATACAATCTTTAACATTTCACTCTCCCGACCTGCGATAAGAAGTTAGCTGTGAAACTCACCAAAGTATTTTCCCTTCATGTGCATTTTTGTTCTGGAATAAGGTGAGAAGCAGTTTGTGTTTGCTAACCGATGTGTCTACTTCCTGGTACCTGTGGAGGACGCACCTGTCGTCTTAAAGGGCCAGTAGACAAATATTTACAGTGTCGTCATGTTTTCAACCATCAGTTTGTTCATCAGCAGGAGCTATTCATTCTTGTATTATATTTGATCGTTGGATATTTATTTTTCTTGTACTTTTGTTTTTAGGAGTGTTTCTGAATTAGTTGGATTTTGTAATTGTTGCTCGCTTTTCAGGACAGTTCACCTGTGCAGACTGTATGTTGTATCTGGATGGTGTGCCTCCACTTCTTCCGACTGTCGGAAAATGAAAAGAAAATATCTCAGATACAGGCGCTGCCGTCTTGTGCTGGTGACGTCATTCAGAGTCTGTGCTGTCGTGATGGAGGAACAAAGCCGCAGCGTCAAGGTCACGTCTGTCTCAATCAAGAATGATCGATTAGCTGCAGAACGACTCATTTTTCAGTTTGAAATAGACAATCGTGGTTTGGATCTTGGCTTTCTTACATACAACTCGCAAGCAAAGTCAGTAAATGGTTCTGTGACTACTGGAACTTCACTCAGAGCAGCTGTCAGTCATGATGTCACCGCCTTTTTTACAGCATCAAGTAACCAAACTTCACAGAAACGCCAAAACCTGAACAAACTTTCACTTGAGTAAAAGTTGCAATACTGCCATGAAAAATACAATCCGACACCTGGAAGATCTACTCTGATATGTTAAAGTGTTCTTCATGAAATGAACTTCAACATGTTAAAGTACTCAACACGGAGCAGTTGTGCTGCAAACAATCGCTTTAATTCTCTTTAAATGGTGATTGATCCCTTTTGACTCGGGAGGGCATTTGAATAATGAATTGATTCATTATTCATTGTCATTATTTTGACGCTGTTACAACTATGATGTAATAAAGTAATTGATAAGGTTTAGTCAGGTGATAACAACAGCCTCTCTTCTTTGCATACACTCCTGATTGAAATGAACCTAAACCAGACGTACATGATTTTGAATGTGCAACCCGAGACATGATGATGCCTCTTGAGAAAAACACAAGTGTCAGTGAAGGCTGAGTGTCTTCTGCTGATGTATTAGTGCCACCCACTGGCTAATTCAGGCTAATAGCTTTCCTCTGTAGACAAAGAGCTCAGTGGGAGCCGCAGCTGTGAATGCCATGAGTGTTCATAAACACTCCAAAAGCACAAACTCGTACATAATCTGTATTTAGTCAGTCGTTACGTTTGTGCCCTGGGATGCAACGAGAGGCTGCCGAACCAGACCCCGAACAAGTGATGTCATTATGTTTCACTGATCAAAATGAAGGAGAGGTGTGTAAAAGCCAATTTAATATCTGTCCTGAAGCTTTAGATCATATCACACCATGTTGTTCAAGTTGAAGTTCTTGCAGCCGACTGAACTTTAACATTTTATTTCAGCCGTTGGAAAAAGCCCCGACATTAATTCATCTTATTGTCTGTGTATCTGAGAACGTTCCCAGGAGAATGGGAAGAAATGGCTGGACTTCCCCCACAAGTAATTCATGTACTACTGCTTTTTCTTCATTTTTTTATTTTACAATGTAAAGCCAAGACAATGTATTTTGTCTGCAAGGCGAATAGTCATTGTCCCTGATAAGAAGCCTGCAGTACAAAGCCTATTTTGCAGGGCAGAATTCCATCATTGTCACTGGTTTTCCCTTCAAAAAGATTACCAATGCATTTTATCTCTGTTTGCAATCAGTGCAGCACGAATCCAAATGGAAGATACTTTATTGTTGTGTGAGCCTGTGCTTGGACTTAGGTCAGTTGCTGTCGGGGATAAAGAGTGCTGATTAAACAAAGGAAAGTTCACTTATTAAAAGCTGAAGGAAGCTTCTGCTGTACAGGAAAGAAAGGGGGGGGAGGAAACTGCTTGAAAACAAGGTGACGCCTACAGGACACGCTGAATGGACTTGGCAAAGAAAAGGAAAAGGCCAGAGAGGTGAAAGTCCTGAAACATTCAGCTTTGCTCCTATTTTCAGGTCGGTCTAGTCGTCTGCAGCCAAGGCTGGAGAACTGGGATTGGATTTCATGCAATGCAGTCGCAGGTGCTTTGAGGATTTTGTTTTATTTCGGGCCATAAATCAGCTTGCAGAGAGGACTGTGCCGCACCTTAACCTGTGGGAAAGTGAACATAGAGCTTTGTCTCTACTGTATCGTTTGCCTTTGCCGTTTGGGAAGGTAGGTGAGTCCCACTTTAGGAGGTATTTGATGTGGACGGCTTCAACATAAACAGCAAAGGGAATTCCAGGTTAAATTCAATGCGTCCAGGTTGCTTCGCCCTGTATTTCCTTGCAGCAATTGTGCTGGAGGGGTTTTATTTTCGCTTTGGCAGTTAACGTCCCTGTTTTGCTGATGCTAGTACAGAATGCAATGCCAATACTTATATGCATTTTTTTTTAATTATAGAAATATGCTGGTTTCATTGTTTTTGCTGTCTCTGGGGGTGGTGTTATTCTATTCCTGCTGTAGTAGCACCCCCGCTGCATGGGTACAGAGGAAATAGCGTGCTGTCGCTGAGGTCACTGACAAATTCCTCTCTCTGCTCTCTGTCTACATCAACAGTTGTCATGGATCGAGGGTATTTCCTGTGCTGGAGAGTTGCCCCGCTGCTTCTCTTGAGTAAGGATCTTTGTTGACACACACACATAGAATACAAAAAGAAAAGAAATATCTCTCTTGCAAACCGATGCATAATGTTGTTCTCAGTCGGGCAGAGGATAGTAATTGTATAAGATCTGGGTCCTCCTTAAATGCAACCATCTTTTGCATTAAGTGGCACTATTTGCACATCCACCATCTTTAGCATATGAAGCTCCGGCACCATGTCGGCAGAGGATTAATACTCCTTGTGGTAGATGCACAGAGGTCTACCAGGTCCACTGTAGTTTTGACAGAGATTATAGGACATTGATGCGGTTTGATGGATATTTCATTATGCAAGACTTAACACTCTATAAATCATCAGTAGACATGGGAAGGCATGCATGCATATTCATGAAGTACATGCTGGGGATAGAGATGAAGTACCATGGCATTGTTTTTTTTTTATTAGCTTCTTACCAAATAATGAAACCCCTCAATGGTCAAAAGGTCAAAAGTAATGAATATGAAATGATCTGATTCATTCTGGAGGGCTGATTGATCTCTGTGGTGGACAAGTATGAGGATGCAATAACAAACGCCAATCTCTCTCCATAGTGCCCAGCGGGTTCCAGTGCATGTCAGTGCACATCTTCAATGAGGAGCCTGTGCATGTAATCCCCGGCTCAAATCTGGTTCTCCGAGCTCGGATCGAGTTCGGACCCCTGGAGAAGGTCTCCATGATAACCTGGGAACGGGAGCCCGAAACTGGAATTACCCCCGGTAGAGTGACCCTGGCCACATGCCCTGGCAAAATCCCCAAGTGTGTTGGTACGAGGCCAAATGTCCGTGCGAACGTGGAGCAGCAGGAAACGACACTTCAGATTAACGGATACAGCCGAGCAGAGAGCGGCGTGTACGCCGTGACTGTGACGGATCACACGGGAGTCAAGACCACTGCACACTGCATTGTCAGGGAATATGGTAGGAGAAGAAATGGAGCGTGTCAAAGTATTTGTTGTGAAGTAGAACACATTATAGATAGATCTTGAAGTAAATCAGTACCTGTTCTGGATGTTCCCTTGAGATGTTAGAAGATACAGCAATCCCTTGGGGATTGTCTTTTAAACAATCTTTCAGACTGAAAAATATAACATATATAAAGTTATTCGTCATTGGACTTAAAATCTGTCCCCTTTTCTGGGGATTTTATTGAGTACACAATGACTTATTGCAAAAATAAGCCCCAACTGATGATTCTGTCCTGCACAATAGATATGTGTCATACAGTAGAAAGGTCAGCGGATGTAAATGTTGGTTTCCTGCAACCTTTTTGAAAGTCGTCCGGCGGCAGTTGGCACCTCAGAGTTATGTTGCAGAAGCAGAAATATTCTCAAACACTCAACAGCTAACAATGCAACCAAATCGCCAGAATAAGGCTGTTGAAATGAAATTCAACGGCAACGCTCAAAATATGTCGCAGACAAAACTTGTGGAAATAAAAAGTCAATGAAACGCAGCTAATTGAATAATGTGCATCACTATGGTTAAATGTTTACTTTGTATCATAGCTAACGAGCTATACCGTGAGTCCCGCAGTTCTACTCCGATCTTTCTCCTGTGCTCTTCACCCAGTAGCAGTCCCAAAAATGGGACGACGCACGAGAGCCGCTGTGTTCTATTAAATAGCAGCAAAAGAACGGCTATGACCAGAAGGTGGTTGTGAGACGGTAAATACAACAAAAGTCCCTTTTTCGGGAGTAAAAATACTTCATGGCTTAGCTTTAAGTTTCGAAAATCCACAACAGAAATCAACAGCCGTCTCCAGCTGCACAGTCTGCTGTTTGTTTGGTCCCATTCATCACCTTACTGCCCCTTTATCATGCACTGATTGTACAAGGCCGACGTTTTATTCATCATACTGCCTCCAGCTTCTCTGCCCCTCTGTTGCGGAACAAACAACACAAAGACTTTAGACTCCAATCAATGCTAGCCACATTCCAACACAGGCGAAACACTTTTATTTTAATTGTTTTATTCTGATTGCTTGCTTGCATTACTTTGCCATATGTGTGTATGTGTGTGTGTGTGTGTGTGCAAAGCCCTTTGAGTTGCCTATGTTATATAATATACCTTCCATACAAATCTGCACTGCCTTTCTAGTGCTAACTCTAGCAATTACCAACAGTATAATGAATGTGCTCTAATTTCACGCCCGCAGGCATTGTTTTCTTCCTGTTGGCGCATATCTCACTTAATAACGAAACACTTGAAATTAAATTTGCCTATAGGGTTTTTGCTCTCCTTCTGTTCCCGTGCTTCTCGATGATTCCGGTCATCTCGCAGCTTCCTAGTTTTCCGTCAACCCTTTATGCTTTTACGCTCATCCGTCTGCTCTAACAGCATCAATTCATCAGCTCCACTCAATTCTGCTCTCTCAGCTTCCAGGGTTTTCCATCATCTCACACTCCGACATTATGCCTCACTCTCCCGTCTCATTATTGCCACTGAAATGGAGCCAGTTTCTCCTGACAGCATTAAATGTCCCTCATGATTCTCTGTCTTAGATCCTCTTGGACAGCCATGCAGCCATTATTCTTATTTCACAACGGATAAATGCCCATGGCTGAGCACTTCCCACTTCACCATCATCACCTCGTTTCTATTCAACTCTTTGGTTTTTATCTGCATCCTCCATCACCTCACTCCTCACGACATCCTCACCTCTGTTCGTGTGTCTCTCCAGAGGCGGTGCACCACGTCTCCGTCAGCATCAACGTGTCTCACTCCTCGCTGGTCTGCGGCGAGGCCTGGGGGACCGATCCCCACTTCAGCTGGCTCCATGAGAGGGTGGCTATCACCAAGACGACGGGAAGAGTATCCACAGATGGAACCACGTTATTCCTGTCTGTAGTTCCTGTTTGTGGACACTTCACCTGCATGGTTAGCAACCAGCTGGGCTACAGTTCTGCCACCTACACTGCAGGTAAGAGTTGAATCCATGTGTGTCCCTGCATTAAGCAGCATTTTAAGAATGCATTTTCTCTGTGGAGCGTTTTAGCATCTTATAGTTGCATGTAGCAGCTGCAGAACCTAATCCAGCGTTGGTGGAGGCCAAAAGAGAGCTAACAGAAATTTGCATATCCCAAGTGTCCTCAAACACAACTCCAAACTATAGTTGCTTTGTCTCTTTAGGATATACAATAGCTATTGAATAATAAAAAAAAAATGTTTTTTTTGTTCCGATAATATGTCACCTTTGTGAGCACGGCTGACCACAACACCCCCTAGTGGACAAAGGCATTTTCTTTTCGTACAAGCCACAGAACTTTAGCATGCTTATTTCTTCATATTTATCTAACAGGCACTTTCTAAGATCAGATTTGACATACAAAAAAAAAAAACAGCCAGATTTTGATTTTATCACTGTCGGCAGAACAGGAATAACGTCGTTCCGATTTGTCGGCGTTGCTACTTATACCGAAGAACACTGATCTGAATTCCTCCTCCTCAACTTGTTGGATGAGCGTGATCTTTATCACGACTTTATCAGAACAGGAGACCGGACGAAACAGCCGGGCCTATTGACATCGTATTTAAAAGTCCGTCCCGCCTCGTGTGGATCTGATTGCACTCTGTTCTCTGTATGTTATCACCGGTGTTGTTTGTAGTGATAAAGGATTTCCTACAATCCGGTCAATAAATCACTAGCGCCACTACGGCTACTGCAGCCAACAGGCGAGACACATGCTTCGTATCTGAGAAGATGTTTGCTTTACAGCACCTTGTGCCACGGAGGAGGGCAGCGGGACAGCGGTGGCTGTGGTGTGTCTGGTCCTCCTGCTGCTGATTGGAGGAGTGCTGGCATTCCTGCTGTGGAGGTACAGTAATACACTCGCTGACAGGCGACGACACAAATCTCATTTCAGGCTATGCGTTGATCTGTATGCTGCTAGAATAAAAACACTCGCAGTAGCTTCGTTAAGAAAAGAAGTGAGATGCTACAAAACGTCCTCCCACATGATGTTTGACACACACGAGGCGCGACAGGCGAGGCTGCGCCGACAACTGCAGCCAGCGTTCGGTTTGTTGTGGACGTTTGATCTAAATTGGACACTTGGTTTTCTTTTCAGGAGACACAGGCGCAATAACCGAAGAGAGAGGCTGCACGAACATCTGGATGACAGCATGTGAAAAGAGGACTCAGAACTTACGACCCCTCACAACTCACAAGAGGTGGGCCGGACAATGAAGGAGGGATGATCCGTGTCGCAGCAGCATGACCTCACACCGCATTGGAACAATGTGAAGAGCGAGCTGCTTGCCGGCAAATGGAGAAATAAAAATGTCTTAAAGTGGATGTTCAGCTTGAAAAGCCGGCGATGTCTAAACACCGGCTGGCGCTGGGCTGCGCATGACACTGTGTATTTGATAAAGAAATCATTTTGTACGCTTGTGTATCTCTCTGCATTGTATCCAAGTGAACTCCATTACCTTCATAAGCTGCTTAAAAAATAGGCTTTGAGGCACAATTAGAGGATAAAAAGACGACTATAGCACACACACAAAGACCCCAACCACTCAACTGATGTGGGTTTGATGAGAATTCTTCATCGGAGGGAAGCTGGTGAGACACATTTTCTATTATAGATTCACATCCTCGGGGGGCTTTGAAGAACTGTTATCAGCTGCATGTTGAGAGGGTTGATTACAAATATTGACTCGTCAAGAGAAATACAAAACAAATGCAATCGTACTGCTATAATTGGGGAATGTGTAGCTCTGTGTCACAGCAAGAAGGTCCTGGTTCAAACCATGTCGCATGTCCTCCACGCGTCTTCGCGGGTTTTCTCCCAAGCGCCCCAGTTTTCCGACGCTATCACAGACATGTATGTTTGGAGGTTGATCCTCCTGTCTGTGTCCCTGACCGAGGCAGCTGGTAGAAAGAACTCCGCAGGTGGTGCCTGCGTCCGAGAGGATTCAAGTCTTCAATGAAAATAGACGAGGCGAGGTTGACCTCAGAGGTCGTTATCTCAACAACAACAACAAAAACTTCTCTGCCCCTTTGAGCATTCGGAATCTTTTATTTTGAGAAGGGGAACTACTATGTGAACTACATGCACCATGAACACAAACACGTGCAACCTCCAGAGAAGTCAGGTAAGTATTAGCATGTTAATACTGAAGAGCAGCCAGATCAGCATCGGGGTTTAATGTTCTTGAGGTTCGGCTGTTCCGTTTCTGAGAATTCAAGGAAGGTAGATTTCTCTTCTATGATCCCTGTTTTCTTCTCCGTGTAGCTTTTTTCTTGCCAGCTTATCCAGGAACTGCAGATAGTGTGAGACGGACCCCGTGGACACATTGTCATCATTATCACACCCAGCGTGCGACACGAAACCCCGCTAACTTCCAACAATGTCATGGCTGGTCACATTGGAGGAAACGGGACCGGAGAGACGGAGGTCACATTGAGGACGAGATAGATCAGATTAGGGAGGGGAAGAAAAAAAAAAAAAAAAAAAGCAATCTGACTGCAACACAACAATGATGAAATACTATGAAAATTGAATGAAAAAAAAAGGCCTTTGGGAGTTTCACATGGCTTTCTATGCAGATATTTCAAAATATGAAAAGGGCAGGCGTCCCATTTGCAGCTACAAAGGCCTTCAATATCGCCCGACCTTAAAACTGATACAAGAGTAGAAGATAAGGCTTATAGCTCCCTGCGGCTATAACCTCAGGTGGGGTAAACAATGATGAAATATTATGAGAATGGAATGAAAACTGGGAGGTACGGCAGGAATACAGATCGCCTGCTATTGAAGTCACGGTTTGTTTAGACTTTCTAAGCACCTGCCCTTTATGAAACAGAAAAAAAAAAGGTCTCGGGTGAGTTTGCAAAAGTCGCAAATGTAAATATTAGAAAGACATCACATGGACGAGCGGACCACACATCGTCCCTCTGAAGAGCACTTGTAAGCATGGGAAAGGAGGGAAGAACACAGATTGGTGTTGGTGTCTGTCACAAGCCCATTAGCGCTGCTCCTGTCGTATTTTAAGTCCCCCCCCCCACCTTCCCCACTCCGAACATCCATGTGCCTCCCAGCAGACTGCAGAGACGGAGGTGCACGAGCGGCTCATCCATCAAGCTGTCATCATATGAGCCGGTTAACTCGGGGATGGTTTCAGCAGGACGACCACATGTCTTAAAGGAAAATACCGGTGTTCTTCAGCCTGTTCTCCCATGTGTTTGGCTCGAAGTGAAGATTAAAAGCAATGTAATTTGTCCAATACTGAGAGCGAAGACTATCACGGTCAACGGCTGGAACGTAGACTGCGTTAAAAACCGCCCACTAAAGTTCATGCATCATTCAGTAGTGTACTGACTCAATGGAAAGGAATCAACCCTCTCGAAGCTTGATCAAATAGGAAGGGATAAGTAAAACATCTAGTCTACCTCCTTGTATTTGAACCACAAACAGGTGTCATATAATAAAATGTTGATACATGTGAAGATTCGATCAATCACACACATCAAGTCGAGTCATCCCCAAAGATCCTGATGAGCGCCGGCGGTGTTACTATCTTCCCTCTTAAGCAAAGATTCTATTTATCTTCTCCTTTCACAGAGGGAGGGTATGTGCTGCGACCTTGGTTGTCACGACAACCGCCGCCGTTTCATCACGGCCCGCCGACACACATACCAGCGAACTTCTGCTTTTTAAGGCTCACTTACGAAAGAGTCTCCTCTGAAGTCGGACCAGGCTGGTTGTACAAGAAGTGAATGTGTGTTACATTCAGGTGCATTAAGGTATAAAAACAGGCACTTTGGGGGATTAAATCCATTTCATATTCTACTATAATTACTTCACGGTGGAAATTCCGACCTTGTCTTGTGCAAATAGTGGATTTTTCCCCACTAATGGATGCACACAGCTAATGATGAAACACAGCAATGTGATAGCAGAGGCAGGGAAGAAGTACACTGCGAGCAAGTAAACATGTTAGTGTTGAAATTTGGGCATTTTCTGCAAACCACAGCTACGTATACACACAGTTTTTCCAACTAAAATGAAATACAACTAATAAAAAACTGCCAAAGATGTTGCAATGGTTGGCTTTTTACTACAGCCTCAACGACCTGAAATCTTCCACCAGTATGTAACATAATGACTCACAGTGTGGAAAGATATGGTGGAAAAATATTCAACTTATTGTAAAACCCTGCAGTAAGTCAGAAAAAGGGCTGTGAGAATGACACATATACCATTAAAGATAATGTTATGAACAGTCATAAGTAGCTTACTGCCACCATCGTCATGCCGATGCATTGGCAGACTCTGAGCACTGACAGATGTACAATAATTGATTAATGACTGGGAATAACTAACCGTTTAAATGGTCTTTCATAAGTCCATAAAACAGAAAAGACGTTTGATCTCTGATAACTGAATCTTATCGCCCCTTTTATATGTTTCCAGTAGCGCACACACACGTTTGTATAGGTATCTTAGTGAGGACATTCACTGAGCGAGTGCATTCATGAGCCGGTTCACCCAAAATGCCCCGAAAGAGGTCGGACGAGGTCTTCACACTCTTCACATAAATCGAGTCTGATCCACGACTTGTCCATGAGAAACATCAGCGGACACTCTCCCCTCAGTTGAACCCTGTTATTCAAAATCTCTGCGCGTTCCAGCAACGTTATTCTTATCACAGTTGGATTTCCTTTCCGGGATTGTCCATGTTTCTACCGATAAGAGCCATCAACAGGAGAATGGGTGGTCCGGTATGATTAAAGACTTTTAGACGTGAGCTTGTAGCTTTGAATATGAGTCAGATGAACCACTAACATGAGAACGACAAGAGTTACAACATGTTAATATTTGAGCTTTAAAGGTGCTGTCAGTAAGTCTTCTCAGGATTCTAAGTGTAAAATCAGAGTTTTGACTTTTCTAATTTGAAGTTAAAGTCAAAACTCTGTCCTGATTTATAACCTCAATATTCAGTAAAACAAGTCAGAACTTGGATTTTTTTTTTTGTAAGTGGCACTAACCCTCCTCCATATGTAAGTTAGTGCCATCGTGGCTTAAAGGTTAAAAGGAAAAGTGCATCAGAGTGGAAGCGGGTCACTGCAGAGAGCCAAATGTGGAAATGGGAACATGAAACATCAGTTGAAGTCTGTTGACTTGTACGGGAAAGTCCTCTGCAGCTGGTGGGATGTTCTGCAGGTTAACGTTGGTGGAAATTCCCTGAGCTACCAGGTCGTTTATCATCCACTGGACAGAGGAGCCGACGGTGTGCAACCTGCGAGTCAAGTTCATCATCCACCCTTTTGACAGAAGCCACGGTGGAGGTTGGATGTAAATTGAAAATGTCACGATACAGCATAGCAGGTATGTAATAACAAGACTTGAAATTAAACTTGGGAAGGTCATCTCGCAGTCCAAACCATAGAGCTCCATACACATGTTCACATGCACGTCTGTCCTTGTTTGCCCTCTTTGTCTCCAGTGAACTAAACATGACTTCCTCTGGCAGCTTGTCTCTGGAGTCACATCCCAAAACACAGACACACCCTTTAAACCTCACTGCAGACACACTGTGCATGAACCCTCACATTGTCTCCAGCCCTTTTCTGATCAGGCCAGACTTTATGTTGGTAAATTGCTCCCACTTCTGGTGAACAGTGAGACTGCAGGACATGATGCACTAAGCTGGTTGTTGAGCTCACTGGACAGACCAGCTGCCATTAAAAGATAAATCTAAAACTATTTGTTCATTCAAAGGAGAACACAGGATTTATGAAGCAGACATGCATGTTGTTTTAGACACAAAAGAAATTAAATAAAGTTGGGAGGAATTGAACGCTCTGCAGCTCATGGAATAACAATAAACTTACATGTATATTACAATGTGACATCATATTCTTACAAGTTAGGGTAGCATCGAGTGTAACTGCTCAATGTAATATGATAACTGCTCATAAATATTGACATGTACTGTGGATATAAAAATAATATTGAGAACTTTTCAAAGTTCCAAAGTGCTTTACAATAAATTCAGATGATGCGGAGATATTCCTTTTATACTTTATCTCAAGGCTCTTTACAGAGACCGACGATAGGCAAATAGTACAATGATGTCATGGCATGAATTGATGTGTGAACTGAAAGACTTCTGTTACACTGAAATGTAGAAAATCTGCAAATATTCAACCAATATGAACTCCATGGCTCCAAGCTTGCTTTAATGATTAAACAACAAGTTACTAGTTTAGTGAGCTTGTTTTGGACA
>CAAKHC010008680.1:6982-17921 GCA_901007825.1 Macroramphosus scolopax | reverse complement strand
AAGATGGTTGATCAGGGTGATGAAGACAGGGATGAAGTCTCTCTCTCACTTTGAGACACACACACACAAACACATATTTTCTGTCAGCAGTGAGGTCGTACTCATTAAACTGTACATTTACATATCACCCTCATCACACACACACACACACACACACACACACACACACACACACACCTTCATCTGTCATCATCAGGCTGTGGATTTTCTAAATTAAATATCACTTCATTTCCTGAGAGGGGAGCTTGTCATCGGGTGAATTATAGGTGGATAGGTTGTCTCTCTTTCCCACACCTTTCAATTCATTTCATTTTTATATTCGCCTCCATGGATACACATCCAGGGCCCAGTGCAAGTGGTCACCTGTGATGGTTTATAAAGCGTGTTGTTGCAATCTGCTACAATTCTCTGAAAAACGAATCAATACGCTTTTCCAGAGGTTTGGTTTACAGATTTTACACTGTTTCCAGCAAGTGCCTCAAAGGAGCATCTTGGCATAAACACACACACTTCCTGATGGATGGATTCTGTCTTTTGGCCCAGTATCAACCCTGCTGTGATGCATGCTGGGTAATTATTGAAACATTTACGTTATAACAAGAAGCATGTCTCCGACAACAATTCCATTAAATAGTCTCGTTGGCCGACGTTCTGTTCATCTGTCATCATGATTTATGTCTGTCAGAAAACACGCGCACACACACACACACACACACACACACACACACACACACATACACACGCCTACGCCTCCTCCAGGAATCACCGCAGGGTTTGTGTGTCCCTCTGATCCTGAAATCTTTCCCTCGTTTGTACAAACACTCGGTGAACTCTTTCTCAAAATGATCAATCAGATATGAAGTTAAATGAGACCTAATACACTCCAAGGACACACACGCCCCGGAGCCTCACGAAGCTCCTGGTTCCTGTAAACATTCATCAATATCAACGACGATTCCCTCATTTTAAATATGTAAATTGCAGAATCAAACATCTCCCTGAGGAGCTTCACTGTGTCGTATGTAATAAAACAATCAAGGACTGTGTTTTGTGTTGAAGAGACTGAAGGTAGCATGCTAACCAGCTAGCCCAGGTCAGGCCCGTCCTGTAGTACCACTCTTCACCTCCAGCTGTGATAGTGAGTCACTGTGGCGTCCAGTCTGCCCTCAGGCCAACAGGAGAGAAGAAGCATTAGCACGATGCTTCCCTCTGTTAACACACTGACCTTTAACACACCCTCAGCTATTAATGTGCTCAGACATTTGAGTTGTTTCCTTTTGTCTTTGTATAAATAAAATAAAAACCTCATCCTCGCTGCTCACAGAGGATTTGTCCACTCTTATATTGTCACTGACCAATTGTGCAACACGCCTCCTTAATGTTCCTTCAGAGACGTCGTGTCTGTGTCTGGAGGCCCTTTGTGTTTCTGAGTAGAATATTTTAATGCACATTACTTTCTATTCTTTGAACCTTCAAACAACTCAGAAGCCATTTGTTTGTCCTCAAGTCACTTACGTTCACTGTCGGTTGATGCACTTGTCTGCAGGCTACACTCACTACGTTTGATGTATTCAGAGCTTTGAATTTTTAACTGCCTCCAATCCTCTCGACAGCTGTAATCTCAGAATGTGTTTTCCCCGACGATACATTACAAAGATAGGCTAAAGAGTGATGTCATGATGTGTGTTTAATGAGCTGTTAGGCTGGCTATTCTCCAAAACGTCTGCACCCTCAGCTACTGGGGTGATTCTGTGAGGGGCCCCGAGGGACACGTGAAGGACCGCAGACACACCTAGCTGAATGCAGTGGTGGGCAGTGGAGGCCCTACAAGTTGTGGCATTACAATCACTCCTCCCACAGAGACCTCATTATGTTGTCACTGTTGATGTCGGGCTGTGATCAGAGACATCAGCACGTCTCAGCAGCTGATCACAGCCGTCCAATAGCGACGTGACACACCTCCGTCGTTAGCCTATCATATCACTGCTTCCCCTTTTTAAACATGGTCTCCCTCAGCTTCCAGTTCTCTCATACTACCTCTACGACTAGCCCCAAATACTCTCCCTATCAAGGCCAATCATCATCTTGTCAGAATAAACGAATGCATGTTGAATTCATACACTTGTCTCCCCTGATTGAACTGGTAGCTCAGCTCTCTACACGTTCACTGGAGAAGCCCGACACTGCACCAACGCTCAGGAATGAGCAGGGGAAAACAAATGAAGTGTGACGGACTCTTTACAGGAAAACATTTGTGTCATAGTGCTCGACATCATTTAGAAAATGACCGTTAGCAGGGAGGAGCGGCTGCTGTTTCCACAACCCGTCACATCACTGCAGCGTTTACGAAGTGTTGGGAAATCAAGTGCTCTCCTTATTTTTTCTGCGTTTCATTTTAAAAATAGAAATAATAGTGAATAAACAAAGCATTTCAAGATGTTTGCCGTGTGTGTGCATGTGTGTATTTGTGTGTATTTGTGTGCATGGACGCGCTCGTCTCTTTTTTCGGCCAACGCTGCAATTTTGAGTGACACGTACATTCTGTATCACTATCCCGCCTTTCAGCTGTCAATGTTTATAAGGTGAAAAGAGACAAAAGCGACTTTGAAAGATGCGGCTGAAGAGTGAAGGCTGGTCCTCTTGTTCCTGCTCGGATCAGACAGCAGATGAGTCACGCATACACATCTCCAGGAGTGCTTACACAGGTATAAAAAGTCCCGTATGAAATATTCAGAGCTGTGTTCTGCACAAACTCCAAAAGCGGTGGACACGGTCTCAGCCACTTTTCAGGTTCTGTCCTCGAAGCTTCATCTCTTCTCACACCACATGCTTTTTTTTTTGTCTTTGTTCATTGTGAATTATAAAAAGAACGAAGGCTCAATTGCTGCATCTGTGAAAAGTATTTATATATTTAATACGGCTGCTGTTCATCTGCAGGATAAAATATGAAAAATAAAACATCATATGAATTTAGTGATTTGTTTCGTCTGAAACACCACGTAAGCGTGTGCTACAAGTCTTCCTCTATGTTATATGACTAAGTCAGTTAATAGATTGTAAAGAGAGAAACTCGGATTGCTTCGTGTGGCCAGAGGCATATCGGTCGAGTCAGTCAGCATCATTCATCCCTTCAGGTGTGCCCCCGCTCGTATTTCATTATAAAATACCGCCAGCACTATTGTCAATATCCACTCAGTATCAGGTGTATATTACCAGAATATCAAATACTTTTCTTGAGGCGGTAACGCCACCGCGATTATGAACTCAGTAAAAATACATTAATTAATAACATAATATGGATACAGAGTTTACATTACAGTACAAATACAGAGTGTAGCTGCAGAATGTGGTAAAGAAATATTATACTTCCCATCACGCATGTGTGTCTGTGACTGTGGGTGTTGACAGGCGATAAGTAAAAGAAAATAATGGAATATAAGTGGCGTCAGGGCTCAGAGGGTAAAGTAGCCGTCTAGTAATCATAAGGTTCCTGATTCGATCCCCATCTGCTTCGGAGATAGTTGAACGTGATACTGAATATTAATCGCTCCTTCTGAGGTGGTTGGCAGCTCGCATGTCAGCCGCCACGTTTGTGTACGAACGTGTGTGTAAGCAGAGGAATGAGGCAGTATTACAGGGTGCAGTTAATGCTCAACGTTTACTATTATTCTTTATCACTGCACCACCCAAATGTTTCTTAGTACACAGTGTTGCTCAAGTTTTAATGAAATGATGAGACATTCCATTATTACTTCATTTAGCACAATAACAGTGATAATAGGGAGAACAGACCCCCACCAGGGTCAATAGCATACAAAGAAATGACCATAATATGCCGGATTTTCTCCATAAATGTCCATGTAAGAAGAAGACATATGAGAAATGTGTGATAATGTCAAAATAAAGTCAGATGAAAATATGTCAAAATATAATGATTCCACGATTCATGACAAACTAAGAACCTAATGAAGCCATGACGTCCTCAGCAGAGGTTTTATTCTGGACTGTTCCATTCACCTGTCTGTCACCTGAAACAGAGATCACAGAACAAGGACTCTTATCTGTGAAGTCAGTGATCAATACGTTGCTATGCTGCTCTGCTGATAATAAAAAGGAACATTGACATACTGTCTCACCTGTTCTACACCGAGACACGGAAGTAAAGGCCTTTTATTAAGTTATAAACTCACATAATTAAACATTAAGTGAAGTGGGGAAGTGTTTCTGGATACAAGCGTCTCTCTGCATTTGTCCATCAACCGGTTAGGATGTTAAAGTAGTTAAAGCCGAATGTGTGGGAGGAACCTGCATGTGTGTCATCTGATGGCCTTTAATTCTAAAGTTTTTGTATAATAGAGTTAATAAAAGACTTTTTAGATGAGGTGATGCAGTCTGTAAATGCTGTCTGTCATCATTTAGTGTCACAGTGCAAATATTCCCATCTGTTTTTTCTTATGAAAAATGCCACTCAGAGAGAATCTGATGAAACCCGTCGTGTTGTTCTGAGCGCGGGGTCGCGACCCCTAGTTGGTTCACAGGAAGCGTGACTGGTTTACTCCGGATAATTGGCATGTAAACTCATTAGCCATGCTAGCGTGTGCTGACTCTGCCACCTGTCATGTAAATGAGCTTGAATTAAGTACAGTATCCTCTAGAATCTGTCCAACCTCTGTGTCATTACAGGAAATATCCTCTCGCATCACGCTGGCGGAGGGAAGAAGAGGTGGAGCTGGAGTTACATCTTAGAGTGATGTAAAACTAAAACTATATGGAGGAGTGTGTGTGTGTGTGTACACACAGTGTAAGACATGCAGAGAAAACATCAATTGCTTATCTGAGCATTGACATAAAAGGCACTGAGGTTATGGAACAAACACTCTGATGGCCGTATTGGAGCTTCTTCTTCTTCTTCTTCTCTTTACGACATAACAGCTGAGTGAGAAATACAAATTTTGAAACACTGCAGCTTCTGTGTATGAGCTTAGTCTGACTTTGAGATGCCAGGAAATAAAGAGGAAGGTATTGGAGTGGAGCTTCTGTGAGAGAAACCTTTATGGTGACACAGCAGCTACATCATGTGAAGGTGATGATGCTGCGTGCTGAGGACAGAGCAGACGCTGTGTTCCTGCTGCGGCTGCTTCATGACGGTGGGAGCGAGGATAGATGGAGAACCAGGGTGATATACATCAGTGGTGTCACTCCCTCTCATGGTCTCACAAATGTTGAGATGAAGTACTGGGACTTTACTTTTCCCTGTAAGTGCTATAAGAAGAAGCTTGTAAAACTCAATGTATGTGCCTTTAATCGAGCACCAATCTCTGCTACAAGGTATCAGTTCTCCACCTGACGTAGCGGTCGCCTGGAGGCTTCAGTGGGATGAAAGATGCCTTTGTATCAAGCTCCATGTCTTGCCGTTAAACTGACAATTTTCCACATGCTCCGGTGAGCAGTGGTGATGATGTGACAGCTGTATGATGAACGTCCCAACATCCCAGCAGCACCAACAACATGCCTGCAGGACCGTTTCACAGTGGATCAGCTCCAAACTCCGGTCTGAGCTCCGGGCTCAGTCCCACTGCTGCTCTGAGGAGACGTTCTGCAGGTAGAACAGTTTGTTCTGGCTCTGTGTCTCCTGCCCGCAGAGAGTCAACTCATCAGACGTCGAGCACCGAGCCAGTTCTTCACACAAAGAGCTTCGACGAACTCATTTAAAGTATTAATTAGCTCAAACGTCAATTGTAAATCAGACTTCATTAATTAGACAAAAAGTGTTGTATTATCAAAGGTGCGGTGCACGACGTTAAGTTCTTGCAATGCCAATTAAAACGTTCTGAATATATAACTGTGATCAACTGTATGTTTAATATCCCAGATTACAGGTGTAATCCGGTAATTCATACCTCCCATAAACAACTGTTGTAGATGGAATCATCCTCTAATGCATCTTTTTATAACAGCCTGTAATCAATGATATCATACAACCTGTCCATGTTCTTTACAAGTGTATGGAAACGTTTGACCACAACTATAGATATAGATATAGATATAGATATAGATATAGATATAGATATAGATATAGATATAGATATAGATATAGATAAAGATATAGATGGGGATATAGATATAGATATAGATAGGGATATATATATAGATATAGATATAGATAGGGATATAGATATATATAGGGATATAGATACAGATAGGGATATAGATAGGGATAGGGATATAGATATAGATATAGATAGGGATATAGATATAGATATAGATAGGGATATAGATATAGATATAGATAGGGATAGGGATATAGATATAGATATAGATATAGATATAGATATAGATATAGATATAGATATAGATAGGGATATATATAGATATAGATATAGATGTAGATAGTGATATAGATATCTATATCTATAGGGATATAGATATCTATATCTATATATAATGCTTATGTATTGCCTCTATGTTGTCAAACTGATAAATGCTACTACTTTGAATAATAATTAGACGTCTGGCATTACAGTTGGTTTATTACAAAACACTTACAATAATCAAATGATGCAAGACTGAACACCAAAACAACTTATTTAGTATTTGCAGCTACAGTTTACACAGACTGTTTGCAGTATTTCTACATGCTTTACTGTAGTTCTAACCTGTTCTGTGCGACTCAGGCTCAGGTTGTGTCCCTCCGCTGCCTCCTATCTTTTACATAGTTGGGTGTAAATGTGTCACACAAAGTTTGATGTGACTTTGCTGGCTGGGAGAATCAGTAAAAAACTTTGTCATGGCTAAATATACCGGTGGCACAAAGACAGTCTTTAGAGCTGCTGGCCCACAACCAGTTCCTCTGATGTGATTACAGTCGGGCCAAACCTGGCTGGAGTGTGAAGGAGCCCAACTCATTCATAATCTGGCTGAAGGAAACCACAAGCCCATCAGATAACGGCCATTCACTGTTTTACCTTTGTAAATGAGTTGCATGTGTATCAGAAACAGCTGTGAACTTCACTACTGAATGAAACGTTACAAACAAATGAATGAAAACGACAAACTAAAGTCTGTTTAATGCAATTACTGACTGATCAATACAGTCTCTGATTAGATCTCTGTCTTTCTTCTAAGCGTGCAGCTCTTAGAACAGAACTCGACGTTTGTCCTCATCAAGCTGACCAAACAGAACCAGTGTGACAGACGTGACGTCAGATGTGATATTTGCTTTAGAGTAAGATTTATGGTTTTCTCTGTCCGTCCGCCTTCAAGCTGTGGGATGTGGGTTGTTTGGGGATAATGACAGACTGTCTCTACGTGGTCTGGCTGCTGTTAGATGCCTCTGTGAAACATGTGCTCATTATTTCCAGATCCTGCTGTTGGCTGGTTTGGTTGGGCCAGTCGATGGAGGTCCAACCAAGCTGGACCGAAGGACAATTCACCTCCTCCGGGCTGAAGCGATGTAATGAGATCCAGACAGCGTCTGGACACTCAGCACATCAATTAATTTAATTCTCATTGCATTGCCTCTTCATGAGGTTAATGTCATCTAATAGTTTTGAAAGTATTGTTTAAGTAATGAGTCATGTTGAATTCATTTTAGGGCGTCTGTTCATCGTAGGGAGTCAGCGTGTGCTGATGTTTGGGTTCAGACGTGATGACTCAGCAGTAAGAGACCAGATCCCATCGCTGAAACATATAAATCACACACACACACGCACACACACAAGGATACCTGGTCCTTCTCCACTAGCTGTAATACCCTCTCACGCTGAAGGTTCATCTTCTTTAGAGGGTTTGCAGCAGAATATCTCCAGATGCACTAAGTGCTGAAAAATGATCTGATGTGAATAATGACAGTCTGCGATGCTTGAAAATGTACCTGGATACTATAATGAGACCACAAGAGGACTGACCTTTAACCAAGTCAACATATGTCTGAGTGGCCGGCTCACAGATGCAGCAGGCTGCCAATCTGTGTGTGAGTGTGTGTGTGTGTGTGTGTGTGTGTGTGTGTGTGTGTGTGTGTGTGTGTGTGTGTTCTCCTTCACTAACACAGACCGAATGTCCTCACAATGATAGAAAGAACCAGCCACATGCTCCGTAATTAGCAGCCTGTGCTTCCTGTCGGAGGCCTGACAAACACTTTGTACTCGGAACTTAAACAAAGAAGAAAAAATAAGTTTAGTGATTTTTTTTTAGGATTTTCAAGGTTCAGGTGATTTTATTATGAATGGAATGTGTGTCTGCATGAAGAGAAAGAACCAATCATGAGGCGATCTGCCAACATGAGCATATTGTGTGTGTGTGTGTGTGTGTGTGTCTTTGAGGTGCCACAAAGGTATCAAGTGTTAGCAGACATGCCAAAGTGAACATATTGCAGATTAGGGAGGTGGAGGGGGGCCTGAGCGATCGCTTGGCAACGGCGTGTCTCCGTCTCCACCGGGGGAGGAGATAAGAACGATGGTCGGCTCATGAGGAACGAAAAAAATCAACATATCCAACACACACATTGACTTCTTTGAATGCTTTCATCGCCGTGTTCAGTGGCCCACATGTGGCCAGCCTAGATGTTGTAGAATACATGTGATCTTTGTTTTACTTTATGCAACAGATTATTTGCATTCTCCTTTAATAACTGAAGGTCCTTTAAGCTCAGCTGTGATATCGACAGTGAAGCGTGCAGATGTTATTCCACATGAGGCAGCTGAAGACTGTTGATCTGTACAACTACTGATCACATTATTATTGGAGGTTACCAAAGACCACGAGGGAAGAAGATACTTCTGATGTGAACAACAACTTGATCAACATGTAAATTGATATCGTAGCAGTCAGATTAGGAGGTCAAAGCGTGAATAAAATCATCCCGTCAGTCTGAATTATAAAGCAAATACGTGATGCAACAAGGCTGTAACATTTTTAAAATCTGAATCTAAGCACCCTCCTTAAAGAAACAAAGGTTATTATGTTCCCTGAGCCCATCGGCAGTCACCGACGCCACGTGGACACATTCCACTTTGCTTTAAATACTGTGCAGAGACAATGATGGGAGGATGACGATCTCGGAGAAGTGGATGTAAATCTCTTCTCTGTGGATCGAGATAATTCAAGCTACGGGCAGAACAAGAGTGTGACGCAGTAAAATGAGTCACCACCAAAAAGGAAGCTGTAGGAAAACAGCCCCCCCCCCCCCTCGTTTAACACACAGTAACGTTGATTTTAGTCTTTAAATCTTGAATGATTTGGATGTAAATCTCATCTATTGGAGCCGAAAGGGGAACAGGAACAGACTTCTACAGGTCCACAGCTCCTCTTAAAGACACGGTAACCAGAGGAGCTGGAGCACATTGATACATGATGTCACTTTGTTCACAGAGGTCCACGTCTTTACTGGACGTTAGTTCTTCATGGTTTTCCTGACAGATGAGGGATTATTACAACTTAATTTGTTCTCACTAGCTACAATCCTGTTTAATTCTGGGACACTTTTTTATCAAAAAAAGTCAAATTGAAGTTGAAATAAAGTCTATTTTTCTTTTAAATAATAATAAGAAATGGATATTGTGTCCCCAGATGTTGATTGGATTCAAACAGCAGTGCATTGCTATTAAAGTTAAGAGCCACTGAGGACATTAAGGCTTTAAAAACCTTTTCCTTTAACTCAACCTTTGGTGTTGTGGTGTCTTGTAATTTAATTGAAAATGAAAAAATAAATTAAGACAGACATCTGAAAGATCCACAGAGACCCTCCTCTCTACTTATTCTTTTGTTGTTATTTTCTATAAATGCTCTTTACTGTGTTCACTATCCACTTTGTTGCTGTAATGCTGTAAATTTCCCCGTCCAGGGACGAATAAAGGCATATCTTATCTTATCTCTTATCTTTCTTATCTTATCTTATCTTATCTTATCTTATCTTATCTTATCTTATCTTATCTTATCTTCCAAGCCATATTAATAATGAACCTGTTATTGTTCTCATCCATTCTACTTCTAAATACACTTTATTTCAGGCGGAAATATTCTACTTTTTACTTCAATACATTTATTAGTTATTAGCTAATTTGCAGATGGAGACTTTTCAAATAAAACCTGTTAATAAAATATGATGCTATGTATGAATTAACTTCAGCAGCACTGTTTAACCCCAAATGACAAACAATATAACTAAAACAACTGACACACACTGTACATGAGTGCTGTCATTAGGACAGGATACTGAATGTGTCCCATATTGAAAATCTGAATACACATAATATCTGACTTTGTCAATGACCTGAAGACATTAAACAGAAATGTCCTGAGGAGTGTTTCCAGTCCACTCTGGACACTTCTGTGATTTGTAAAAGAAACATAATGCTCTTGTTTGGAACCACTGAATATGCAGTAAAGCCAATATATGCAGCAGACGTCGGGTGATTTAATATATCCTATATAACTCTAATATCATTATATAAGTATAATATAGGTCATGTTGAAAGAAAATGATCAAATTCAGCCTTCAAGCCAAGTTCAGATAACCCGAACTGTGCATGTGTGTACACACAGACACACACATTACGGTCTTAATAGAGTATTAGCTTGGCTTTAAGCCCTCAGATTTCCATGCTGAACATTTAGCTTGCCTATTAATACGCTTTAATGGGGGTCAATGCTACTGTGTCGAGGAAAAAGTGCACAAAGATGTGCAAAGCTCACAGTTTCTGCTCTCAGATCCAATAAAACGCACACACGGACGCACACACACACACCCACACACACACGCATGCACACACACACACGCACACACACACACACACACACACGCACACACACACACACACACACAGACACTGAAACACACAGACACAGACACTGAAACACACACACACACACAGTGATGTGTCCTGCGTCCACCAGGTCCGACTGCGTCGCCACTGAAGACAGTCCTCAGGTCTTCTTCTGC